>CANXYI012234035.1:0-12621 GCA_948208565.1 Hura crepitans | reverse complement strand
CCAAGCAAAA
This sequence comes from Hura crepitans, assembly GCA_948208565.1. Classification (NCBI taxonomy): domain Eukaryota; kingdom Viridiplantae; phylum Streptophyta; class Magnoliopsida; order Malpighiales; family Euphorbiaceae; genus Hura; species Hura crepitans. The sequence continues at coordinate 12,611 of CANXYI012234035.1, read as the reverse complement.
TTACTTGAAAATGAACTTAAACTTGGCTAGAAATAAGGTATGAAAGGTGGTTTGTAATTGCCTTTAAGGGCTATGGCTTGTAAGTGAGTGATTTACCAAAGTTATATACTTAAAATGGCAATATTAAGGTGGTTGTTTATAGTGGCAGTATACCTATGTTTTGGCCTTTTTAGTGGCCTAAGTGTGGCTGGCTTAAGGCCTATGAATGTATGTGATAAATAGTGAAAACTGCATTTAGAAATAAGGTGAAATGAACCTTAAACTGCTTGTCGCAAAGTAAGGAAATGACCCATAACTATCTAATATTGAGCTTTTCTTAGACCATTAAATCCTCTAAATAGTAAATGACTTAGATTTAAGGAATGCTCATGGGATTATATTTAACCTAGCATGTTATAATGATTGGCTTTTAAATCCTTAAATATAGTTTTCTGAAATTCACCCGATTGGGCCTATTTGTGGTTATACCAGACCGAGCTAAATTTTAATTGTGTAATAAAAATCATAACTATCTGATTTTAAGTTTCTAATAATATAAAAATTTAATCAGTAAAGAAATGAACACTGATTGAGGTTAAATGGCCCACTAGTTAGACACCCACTAGACCAGTTGACCAGTTAACTTAGGGATCCTTAGTAGCTACTACACTGTCTACTTTTAAGATAGTGCCGATATTACTACATTGGTCTCTATTGGGACCATTGTACTAGTCTATTGCACAAACTAGTTTGCTAGGCAAACATAGGCACTTTACCACTAATCATTTATATGATGCTGGTCTAGTGGCATAGGTAGTTGAGGACCATTGCACTAGTTTGTTTGACAAACTAGTTTGCTGGAAAGATAACCCCTTGTTATTCGCACCTTAGGGCCAGAGTGTAATTGAGCTGGTGCAGTGACATAGGTCCAGAATAGGGACCCCTGTACCAGTTTATCTTCCTTATAGATCAAGTATCTATCAAGGATGTCTCTAGAGTTAGGCCAATTAAAATAATTGAATAAACTTAATAGATATACTTATGACTATTAATTATAACATAAGCATATTTCGGTAATTTTTTCCTACTATTTTTGCTTAATGATTTAAGCTCTAAAGATTATGCATGTAAAGAATAATAATAATTCTAAGATATAATTTATATGAGTTATAATGATTAACTGTATAAATTTTAGATAGAGACACTAGAGGTAAAATGGTAATTTTTACATGTTGATACTCTAAGTTGAACTTGAATACTGAGACAAGATAAGAATATGAATTTTTATGCATTAATAAACTGCTAGGCATATTTTTTAATGTTTGAATTCACCACTGATTATTTTATACCTAGCACACCTATTTGAATGTGTAGGTACCAAGAACAATGATTTTACCGTGTAAAACATGTAGGGAGTTTAGAGGACAATTCTGAAAAGGTTGATAGTGTATATGTGTATAATTTTGCACTTTCATGTTCTTGGGTGTGGGGTAAAAGAATATGTTGTATTTAAAAAGGACTCAGGAATATAATTATGTATGTATATATATAATTAGACTTTATGTTAATAATTAGTGTAAACCCTTATATGTATTCATGCTGAATGTATGTGATTTATGAGCGAGAGGCTCTATGTACATGATTATTATTGCCTATGGCTTTGTTTTACTATGTGGTAGTTGATGGTGATAGGATGATAAGTGGGGGATAAGAAGGGTCCAGGAGGTGTGTTAAATATTATAGAAGTGTTTACATGTTATAAAAAATTTTTGGTATAGTGACCGAGCAGCTGTTATGTTGTCGAATTTTTAGGAAATGTCTGACTATGTTAAAATCACCTTGTAATGACATGAACATAATTGTATGAACCTAAATAAACTATAGGAACAAATAGGAAGGAATTTTGAGTCAAATAGAATTAAATAGTTAGAATAAGTAAAAGTTAAATGAATGACTAGAAGAGAAATCTAAGGATGGGTAACCTAGAGGGAAATGCATTGCTTATTAGGTTTCTTCAGTAATCCAGTATAGGGTGTTGTATTTTGCGGCATTAGGCCATAGGTTAATGTTCCTAGGCCAAGTACATGATTGCAAATATTTAAGTTTCCAATTCCTCTGAACTGTTATGCTGCCTAGTGCTAATAAGTTATTCCCTTTTTATTGTAGGCCTAGGGTTTATCAAACAGCTAAAAGAAGGGGCCAAAGAGTTGGCTAGGTTTGCACCAAATATAATTTAGGGCACAGGCAATACATCCATAATTGAACCCATTAAGGCTACACTATAGCCACAACCACTAGTGCCTTGCCAACAATAGGTTGAAGCCTCACTTGCCTTGTTACAGCATATAGTAAATTTGCTCAAACATACCTCTACTACTACTGCTGCTCCTCCACTACCTCCTCTAACACTAGTACCTCTGCCATCAGTCCCTTCATAGAAGACTCCCCTAGAGAGATTGAGGAAGATAGGAGCTGTTGACTTTTTGAGGGGAAGGGAGGATGATGTTGCCAGAGCTTAGTATTAGCTAGATAGGACTTTTAGAGTTTTGGAGCAATTGAAATGTAGTGAGGTAGAGAACCTGTAGTATGATACTTACCTTCTAAAGGAGGAAGCCCACAACTGGTATAACACAACTAAAAGATGAAGGCCACCAGTAGAGTTGACTTGGGATTTTTTCCTTAAAGAGTTCAGAAAAAGATACATACCTGACTTTTATAAGGACAAAAAGAGACAATAATTTTTAGTTCTAAAGCAGGGAAGGAGAATAGTGTCAGAATATGAGAAGGACTTTACTAGACTCCTAAAGTATGTTGAGGAATTTATTCCTAATGAGGAGGAGAAATGCAAGAGATTTTTGGTAGGATCGAATATAGAGCTGCAGATGCAATGAGCTCATATTAGAGAAAGGTACTTTGTAGTGTTAGTATCAGCAACATGCGATATCGAAGAAATGGTTCAAGAAAAAAGGGACCTCTTCTAGAAAAAGAGCCAGTTCACTATGAGACAATCTAATGCAGCATTAGGAGATAGGAAGAAAAGGAGAGAGGGTTAGACTCAGGCACAATCTCAATCTAGGTCTTAACAGTAGACAAGGTATCAGGGGGTGAGACTGGTATAAACTAAGAGGTCGAAACAAGCTTTTACTATTAGCCTCGATTGTATCCTTAGGCTAGTGGTACTTTAAGCATTGTGGGCAATAAGAATGAGCCTCCCATATATGCCACTTCATAGAGAAAGCATTGGGGGCAGTGTATAGCAGGTCGATACAGGGGGATGTTTTTAGTGTGGTGCTAGAGACCATTAAAAGAGAAAGTGTCCTCAAAGCTAGGTAGGTTGTACTCAGACCTAAGCATCTAATGTAGCAACTCAAGGTAGGGGTTAAAGGCAAGCCAGGGGAGAACCATCTAATGCTAGTTAGAGCACTAAGACTAAGGCTCATGCTCTAGCCAGACAGTATGCTATTAGAGTTGGAGAAGAGGCTCTAGTACAAAACATCATAACTAGTGCTTTCTATTTATTTGATGTTCCAATTTTAGCTTTAATAGACCCTAGTTCTACACATTCCTATGTATGTTCTGCAGAAGCACAGAATAGGTAGTTAGAGCCTAAGAATGTTAATTTAGGCAATAGAGTTAGCAATCCTATAGGACAGTGTGTGGTGGTGAACAAGGTGTATAGCCAATGCCCTAGTGATTCAGGGGCATAGATTCTCTATTGATTTGATTGATTTAACCTTTAATGAGTTTGATGTAGTTTTAGTGATGTATTAGCTGACTGAACACCAAGCCATGATAAATTGTAAACATAAGAAGGTTACCCTCTAGACTATAGGGGGATAGGTAGTGATAGTGGATGGTGAGATTAATCCTATGAACAATCTAATTTCCATTGTTAAGGCATAGAGAGTCCTTTCAAAAGGGTTATGAGGCATATTTAGCTTATACTATTGTCTTGAATTCCCTTAATTTTGATTTGGTTTATATTCCAATTGTTTCTAAGTTTTTCATTGTATTCCCTAATGAGTTACCAAGCTTACCACCTCAGAGGGAATTGGATTTTGAAATCGAGGTATAACCTAGTACTAGTCCAATATCAATTGCTCCTTATCAAATGGCACCTACTAAGTTAAAATAATTGAAGATACAGTTACAAGAACTATTAGCTAAGGGTTTTATCTGACCTAGTGTATCTCTTTGAGGAGCACCAGTGTTATTTGTAAAGAAGAAAGATGGGTCCCTCAGGTTATGCATCGATTATAGGAAGCTGAACAAAATGATTGTGACGAATAAGTATCCGTTCCCTAAGATAGTAGACCTCCACAATTAGCTGAGAGGGGCATGGGTATTTTTTAAAATTGATCTAAGATTTACATATCATTAGCCGAGGAATAAAGAGGCTGATATCCCAAAAACTGCCTTTAAAACCCTGTACGAGCATTATGAATTTTTAGTGATGCCATTTGCGCTCACTAATGCTCCAACAACTTTCATGGACCTCATGAACAGAGTTTTCTAGCCTTATCTAGATCAATTTCTAGTGGTGTTCACAGATGAGATCCTAGTGCACTCTAAAAGCTAGGAAAAGCATGAATAACATTTTTGGGTGGTGTTGCAAACCCTAAGAGAGAGACAGTTGTATGCCAAGCTTAGTAAGTGTGAGTTTTGGCTGAGGGAAGTTACCTTTCTAGTCTACATAGTTTTAGCTAAGGGAATCAGAGTTGATCCCAATAAAGTGAAGCTAGTGTTATAATGGGAACCACCTAGGAATATAACAGAGGTGAGAAGTTTCCTAGGGTTAGCTAGGTAGATTTGTAAAAGGGTTATGCATCATTGCCACTCCTTTGTCCAGACATATTCAAAAGAATGTGAGATTTGAGCGAGATGATAAGTGTCAAACAAGGTTTGAGCAATTGAAAAAGTTGCTAATAGAGGCTCCTATCCTGATTCAACATGAATAGGGTAAGAACTTTATTATGTACAGTAATGCTTCACTAAATGGTTTGGGGTGTGTATTAATGTTTGAGGGAAGGGTGGTGGCTTATGCCTAAAGATAGTTAAAGCCACGTGAAAGGAATTGCCCTACCCCAACTTGAAATTAGCTACCATTATGTTTGCTTTAAAGATTTAGAGGCAATATTTTTATGGAGAAAAGTGTTACATATATACAAATCATAAGAGCTTGCAATACCTCCTGACTTAAAATGAGCTGAACTTGAGACAAAGATGATGATTGGAACTTATCAGTGATTATAACTACCTAATAAATTATCATCTAAGGAAAGCTATTTATGGTCGTAGATGCTTTCAATTGAAAGTTTATGATGGCTTTGAAAGCTATGTATGTCAAGTTGTAATACACTCTAAAAGATGTTGTATTGGTTATGTTATGGGTAAAGCTAGACTTTAAACCACAAATTAAAGAAAAGCAATTGAATGATGACTAGCTAGTTCATATGTCAAGTAAAGCTAAAGAGGGGAAGGCCACAAGATTTGAGTTAACAAAAGATGGGTACCTATAATTTTAGAACAGGTTATGTGTTCCTAGTATAGATGACTTGAGAGTACAAATACTCAGGGAAATGCATGAGGCTCCCTATTCCATACATCCTGGGTGCACAAAGATGTATCTGGACCTAAAGTCTAATTATTGGTGGCTTGGTATGAAAGAGAGGTGGTAGAGTATATTGCTAAGTGTTTAACATGCCAATAAGTGAAAGCTAAACATCAGGTTCCTTCGAGATTACTGCACCCTATAGTAATACCAAAGTGAAAATGGGAAAAAGTAACCATAGACTTTGTGATAGGCCTACCTTTAAGTAAAGGTAAAAGTGATGTTGCATGGGTCATAGTGGACAGATTAACTAAAACAGCCCATTTTATCCTTGTTAGAATATATTACTCCTTAGAAAGATTGGCTAGATTATATGTGAATGAGATAGTCAAATTACATGGAGTGCTAGTGACTATCATTTTAGACAGAGATCCTGGCTCCACTTCTAGATTCTAAAAAAAGTTACAAGAGGCATTAGGTACCAAACTAGCTTACAACACAACATTTCATCCTCAAACTGATGGGTAGTTAGAGAGAGCGATATAGATACTAGAGGATATGTTGTGGGCTTAAACTATTGAGTTTAAGGGTAGCTAGGATCAGTATCTATCTTTAGTAAAGTTTGCCTACAATAATAGCTACCTGTCTAGCCTAGGAATGGCACCATATAAGGCATTCTATCGTAGATGATATAGAACTCCATTGTGTTTGAATAAAGCTAGAGAAAGTAAGATTGTGGCTGTTAAGATGCTTCGAGAGGCTAAAAAAAGTGAGAATAGTTAGAGAGAGGCTGAAGGTAGCCATTGATAGATAGAAATCATATGCTGACCTAAAGTAAAAAGACATTAAATATGCGGTTAGTGATAAAGTCTTTCTGAAGGTTTCTCTTTGAAAGAAAATATTAAGGTTTGGTAAAAAGGGGAAATTAAGCCCCAAGTTTATAGGACCCTATGAGATCATAGAAAAGGTTAGACCTCTAGCATATAGGATGGCACTACTACTAAAGCTATTGTAGATGCATGACATTTTTCATGTTTCTATCCTCATGAGGTATAGGTCGGATCCAAGACATGTAATTTCGAGGTCAGATATTGAGGTGCAACAAGATATGAACTATGAGGAGGAACCAATGTAGATTCTAGCACATGAAATGAAGTAGTTGAGGAATAAGTCCATACCACAGGTTAAAGTGCTATAGAGGTGCCATAACACAAAAAAAAAAGCTATGTGGAAGCTAGAAGAGCGAATGAAAGCACAATATCCTCACCTCTTTACTCTAGGTAATTTTAGGGATGAAATTTTTGTAAGAGGGGAAGAAATGTAATGCCCAAACTCTGAGCCTTTGTGAACAATGTCATTGGGCCCAAAAAGTGTGGTTAGGGTGTTTGGTCACTTACACAAAAATTGATGTAGTGACACTAGTCATGAAACATTAAGGGGCTTCAATTTGAGGAAAAATGCAAAATTTTAAAAATTAGCAAAACCAATAATTCATTTTGGACTATAAGCTACTTCTCGAGGTAATAAAAAAATTTTAGGCTAGGGAAAACCCGGAATGTTCCTAGACAACTTAAAAATAGGGGACCTTGAAGCTAAAAAATTCCATTGAGTTCATCGGTGAAAGAATTTTTGGATTCCGCTGTCATTTTTGAATTCTCATAATTTTTAAGTGTTGGCAAACAAATCGAGGCAATCTCAAAACTATCTTATCGATGGAATTTAGCAATAAAAATTTACAAGCATGTAAAGTGGATTAAAATATGAATTTTAAAATAGACACTGTAATTTTTTGATGTTCGTGTGAGTTTTGGTGAATTTTTTAAATTTACTATAAAAATGAGAGGGGTCTGAATGGTTTAGGCTACTAAGACCCATCCACCTATTTGCCACTTGGCCTGGAGGAGCTAAGCTAAGAGGCTAAGGCAGGTGATAAATGGAAAATTCTACTAAGGAGAGGATGGAGAGACTCTCCTTTTGGTTGCTAGAATTGACACTAGCTTTACCTTTAGGTGCCATTTTCTTCCTTTACCTCCAAACATTTTTATAGCTTCTTAGTTCTAAAGTTTACTTGATATCTTGGGCAACTCAAGGAAGACGAAGCACTAGAAAAGGGATTTTCAATAATTGAACAAAAATACCAAAATTTGCTTCTCAGGGATAACCCAAAAAAGGTACGAAGTTGAGTTTCCTTGTTTCTTCCTTGTTCTTTATAGTGGTTCTTAGGCTGGAAATGGCAATTTATGGTGCCTAAGGTCTAATACTATGTGGTTTATTGGTTGTGAGGTGATTCAAGAAGGGAAAATGCTTAGAGAAGGTGGAGAAGGTGACCGTGGAAGGTCTAAAAATGGGCAGTAAGCTTAGAGGCTAAATTAGTGGGGTTCTTTAAGCTTAGGGAGTGGAATTTGGCTCTTGTTATTATGAGGTATGTGAATTCTAGCCATTATCTCATGTCTTTAAGTCTTTAAGATTCAACTTTTAGCTTCAAACATGAAAAAGAAATGTAGGAATTAAGTTGCTAAAAAGGAAATAAAAGGGTTAGCTAAATTGCATGTTAATTTGAGTCGGAGGATGGTTACTTGATGAAAAAAATGAAGTTAATGTTTAAACCCTAGTTGGTCGAGAGATGTTCAAGGGTGTTAAGGAATGTTTATGATGCTTAATGTATGTTAATAATGCTTAATGTATATTTGTAATGCTTAAGGTATAAATTGATTATTTTGGTGATGATGTGAAATAAAATTACTAGTGAATTTATGGAAATTAGCATGCTTAGCAAGAAGGGAGATCATAGCTGAGAGGTGTGAGTATGGGTTATGACATGAATATTGGGTGTATGCTATGTGACTCATGTTAGTAGTTAGAGGTTGGCCTAAGAATGCATGTATGCAGGGTGGTTTTAGTGAAACAAGGCATATACGTGTGTGTGTGATGTATGTCCGAAGCATGTATGGCTTGTATAATGGCATGGCATGCATGATATGAGGTATATATATGCGTATTTATGCTAGCATGGTAATGTTGAAGATGTATGTATTATAAGTGATGCCAATGTGTATGTAATGGCAATGAATTTCTTAGTGGCTGAGAGGTATGAGTGCCATATGGAGGCATAGTATGTTTGGCATATGGCAAGCTTAATATATATGGTAATATGAGATTTTATGCATGTAATGCATGGTATAGAATTGGCATGAACTTAATTAATTTATATTGTAAGATGGCATGAAAGGTATTAAAGAAAAAGGCATGCAAAATGACCTGAAAATAATCTTAAACTTGGATAGAAATATGCTATAAAAGGTGGCTTGTAATTGCCTTTAAGGGCTATGGCTTGTAAATGAGTAATGTACCTAAATTATTTACTTAAAATGTCTATATTAAGTGGGTTATTTGTAATGGCATGTATGCCTATGTTTTTGCCTTTTTAATGGCCTAAGTGTGGCTAGCTTGAGGTCTATGAATGTATGAGATAAATAGTGAAAATTGTATTTAAAACTAAGGTGTAATGAACCTTAAACTGCTTGTCGCAAAGTAAGGAAAGGACCCATAATTGTCTAATAGTGACCATTACCTAAACCATTAAATCCTTTGGACTATAAATAACCTAGATTTAAGAAATGCTCATGGGATTATATTCAACCTAGCATGTTATAATGACTAGCTTTTAAATCCTTAAATATAGTTTTCTAAAATTCACCCTATAGGGCTTATTTATGGTTATACTAGATCAAGCAAAATTTGAATTATGCAATAAAAATCATAACTATCTGATTTTAAGTTTGTAATATTATAAGAAGTTAATGAGTGAGGAAATGAACACTAATTGATATTAAATTGCCTATTAGTTAGACACCCACTGGATGGGTTGATCAGTCAACTTAGGGATCTTTAGCACCTACTACACTATCTACTTTTAAGATAGGGCCGGTACAGTGACGTAGGTCCCCACAGGGGCCACTGTACTAGTCTATTGGGCAAATTAGTCTACTGGGTAGACATAGCCACTTTACCACTAATCATTTATATGATACCAATGTAGTGGTGCAGATCCTTAAGGACCACTACACTAATCTATTAGATAGACCAGTCCACTAGGCAAACAACTCCTTGTTATTTGCACTTTTGGTGTCATAATGTAATTGAGCCAGTCTAGTGGCATAGCTCTAGATGGGGACCACTGCACCAATTTATCTTCACTCTAGATCCAGTGTCTATTAGGAATGTCTCTTGTGTTAGGCCAGTTAAAATAATAGAGTAAACTTAATAGATATATTTATGACTACAAATTACAACATAAGGGTATTTTGGTAATTTTTTCCCACTATTTTTGTTTAATGATTTAAGCTATAAAGATATGCATGTAAAGAAAATAATAATTAAAAGATATATTTTATATGAGTTATAATGATTAATTGGATAAAATTTAGAGAGAGATAGTAGGGGTAAAATGGTAATTTTTACATGTTGATACTCTAAGTTAAACTTGAATCTCGGGAAAAGATAAGAATAAGAATTTTTATGAATGAATAAACTGTTGGGTATAATTCTTTAATGTTTGAATTCACCACCAAGTATTTTATACTAAGCGTACCTATTTCAGTGTGTGGGTACCAAGAACAAGGGCATTGCCTTGTAAAGCATGCGGGGAGTTCAGAGGAAAGTCTGAGAAGTTTGGTAGCTTATATGTGTATGGTTTTGCACTTCATGTATTTGGGTGTGGGGTAAAAGAATATGTTGTATATAAAAAGGACTCAGGAATGTAATTAAATATGTATATATATAATTAGACTTTATGTTTATAATAAGTGTAAACCCTTGTGTGTATGCATGATAAATGTATGTGATTTGTGAGCTAGAGGTTTTATGTGCATGATTGTTGTAGCCTAAGAGATGAGTTTTGCTATGTGATTGTTGAAGGTGATAGGATTATGTCTAGGGGACTATAGGGGTCCAGGAGATGTGTTATATGCTACAAAAGTGTTTATAGGTTATAGAAAATTTTTGGGATAGTGAACGGGCAGCTGTTATGCTATTATTGAATTTTTAGGAAATGTCTGATTGTGTTAAAATCACCCTATAATGACATTATCATAATGGGATGAACCTAAATGAACTGTAAGAACATATAGGAAGGAATTTAGAGTTAGTTAAAATTGAATAGTGCAAAATAAGTAAAAGTTAAATGAATAACTAGGGGAGAAAACTAAGGATGGGTGACCTTGTAGGAAGTGCACCACTTATTGGGTTTCTTCGGTAATCAAATGTGGGATGTTATTGATATGTCCTAGTAAAGACATATCTTGTAGCCAAAACTCACACTTACTGAGCTTGTCATAAATCTTTTATTCTCTCATCTTTTGTAACATAATCCTTAAATGTTGTTCATGTTTATCCCTATTCTTAGAATAAATAAAGACGCTGTCAATGAACACTTTCACAAATTAATCTAAGAATGGTCAAAAAATTTGACTCATTAGATCTGTAAATGTTGTTGGAGCATTGGTAGGCCCAAATGGTTTTACTAAAAACTCATAATGACCATATCTTTTTTTGAACACTATCTTCTACACATCTGCTTCCTTGACACTCAACTGATAATAGCTAAATCTGAGATTAATCTTAGAGAAGACACCTATGCCTCTCAGTTGATCAAATAAGTCATCTATCCAAGGCAACATATATTTCTTATTGATAGTCACCTTATTGAGCTATCGATAAACCACAAATAATCTCAGAGATCTATCCTTCTTCTTCATAAATAAGACTGATGTTCTCTATAATAAAACACTCGATATGATAAAGCCCTTATCTAGCAACTCTTGCAATTGCACTTTTAACTCTCTTAGCTCTATCAGAGCTATCCTATAAAGAGTTATGGAGACTGGTGCTATAACTGGCAACACGTCAATCCTAAACTCTAACTTTTGTTCTTCTAGTAAACTAGGTAGCTTAGTTGGGAACAAACCCTCAAACTCTAATACTACTATTATCTAACTTGTTTCTAGTTCTACCTTACTAGTATCAATCACATGAGCCAAATAAGTTTGATAACCTTTCCTTATTAGCATCTTCATCATCATTGTTGATATCACATTAGACATGTAGTGTAATCTCTTCCCAACCATTAGTACTTTTGACCCATCACTAGTTATAAGCATGATCCACTTCTCTCTATAGTTTACTACTACATGATGCTTGGACAACCTGTCCAGACATAAAATTAGGTTGACCTGATCAAAAGGTAACTCAATATGATCAACTGCAAACTCAAATCCTTGTACCAATAAGGGGCAATGCTTATGAACTTTATTAACTAGAACACATTGGCATATCAAATTACTGACTCTAATATCAATATCAAGCATCTCTAACCCTAGCCACCTATCTTATGCTATGTAGTACAGATGTAAGAGTTTATCAAAGTTGGATCAATTAAAGTTAAAGTAGGCAAAGAGTCAAAATGTACCTACTATGATGTCTGGTGTATCAACACTATCTCTAGCCCTAAACGTATACTATTATACTGGTGCTTTACCCTCTACTTTTTCTCTCTATCTACCTCTAGCCCTATCTCATGTACCCTTCTAGTCTATCTTTTTAGATAAGCCCATAGGCTTGATAGGACAATCTTAAACCAAGTGACCTTTTGAGCCACAACCCTAACATATACTTATTATCATAGTCCAGTACTTACATTGATGTCTTTTACCACAAGGCTCACACTATGGCACTTATGGAAATCTAACTCTGGATCAAGGAGTCCCTGACATCTATGTCTACTATCCACACTGTACTCTTATCCCTTAACTGGACTTCCTAGTCTGATCTTGCCTCTAACTCTACTAAGGTTTAGTCTGATCACTCTTAGGTCTCTTATCTACTTTAGGTGTTGAACTAACCTTTTCCTAACCAAAGGTCCTCTTCTTTTGTTAATTATCTCTCTTCTCTCTCAACTTCTAAACCATCTCTATAGAATGGCATGTAGTAATTAAAGATAAAAAATCCTTATCTTCAAAGCTAGGATCTGCTGCATTATATCTAGATTCAATCCCTTCTAAAACCTCTTACACCTATCTTCCTT
>CANXYI012233935.1:0-12828 GCA_948208565.1 Hura crepitans | reverse complement strand
AGGAAATGAGCAGACTTAGTCAATCAATCAACCACTACCCAAATAGAATCACGCTTATTCCTGGTCATTAGTAGTCCAATCACAACATCAATAGTAATTCAATCCCATTTCTATTCTGGTATTTCTATGGGATATAACAACCTAGAAGGAACCTAATGCTCAACCTTCACCTATTAAAAAGTGAGGCATCTAGTCATATAATTAGCTATGTCTCTCTCCATACTTGGCCTCCAATAGGCCATCTTTAAATCCTAATACATCTTTGTATTGCTTGGATGCATAGCATAGGACGCATTATGCACTTCTTGCAAAATTAGCTATCTCAAATCCTCACTATCTAGCATACATAGTCAATCATGATAGTACAAATAACCATTTTCCTAATCAAAAACTAAATAGACTTCCCCTTTTGAATCATACTTATGATACTCTGAATCTATGATCATATTTTTATGAATTTTTCACTATCTGTATCAAGCTCAGCTTGATTTGCAACTTAGCCAACAAACCACTGTCATCTTGTAACTTTAAACTAACATGCATTGCCTTTAAAGTTGATATAAGCTTTCTCCTTAATGCATCTACAAAAATTATTACCTTTCCTAGGATGGTAGTCAATAAGACAATCATAATCCTTGATTAACTCCATCCATCTCATTTGCCATAAGTTTAAAACCTTTTGTGTAGGTAGATATTTAATACTCTTATGGTCGGTTAAAACATAGCACTTTTCTCCATATAGATAGTGCCTCTATATCTCTAGATCAAACACAATGGTTGTGAGCTTTAAATTATGTGTCGAGTAGTTTTTCTCATGAGGTTTTAACTATTACAAAACATAAGCAACAACTTTGCCATCCTACATAAGTACACAACCCAACCAATTTAGTGAGGCATTATTGTATATGGTGAACTCATTCCCTGACACTAGCTAAACTAAAACTAAAGCCTTTTGTCAACTTACTATTGAGTTGGTTAAAGCTTTCTTCACACTTTTATCCTATTCAATTCTCACATATTTCCTTAAAAGATGTGTAAAGGGGCTACAACGAAGGAAAACCCTTTGACAAACCTTCTGTAATAGCTAGCTAACCCTAAAAAACTCTTAATCTTAATTATGTTCCTTGGCAATTTACATCCATTACCTAAAGATTCTATTCATGAGGTCCATGAATGTTGTAATTGCATTAATTAACTTGAAAGGCATCACTAGGAACTCATAGTGACCATATCTAGTCTTAAAAACCATCTTATGTATGTCTACATCTTTGACTCTCAACTTATAATACCTGAATCTAAGATCAATCTTAGAAAAGATACCTACCCCTATAAGCTAATGAAAAAGATCATCGATCTATGGTAAAGGATACTTGTTCTTAATGATGACTTTGTTCAACTGTCTATAATCCATGTAAAGTCTTAAAGAACCATCCTTCTTCTTGACAAATGGAACTAATGCTCCCCATGGTGAAACACTCGGTCTGATGAAACCTTTGTCTAGATGCTCTTGTAACAATATCTTTAATTCTTTCAACTCCATAAGAGCCATTCTATACGGAGCTATGGAAACTGATGTTGTGCCTAGCATCACCTCAATCTCAAATTCTAACTCCCGTTCTAGTGGCAAACTAGGGAACTTGGGAAAATATCCCCAAACTCAGCTATAATAGGAATTTGACTTGTTTTTGATGTTTCCCTTGTGGTGTCAACCACATAAGCAAGATAGGCTTCACAACCCCTTTGTAACATCCTTCTAGCCATAGTTGCTAATACTATATTAGTCATGCAACCAATCATTCACCTAACACTGTCACTTTTGACCTATTACTAGCTTGTAACATGATCCTCTTCTTCTTGTAATACACCATGGCATGATACTTGGATAACCAATCCATGCCAAAGATAAGATCAAACTCATTGAATGGCAATTCAATAAGATCCATAGAGAAGACTTGTCCTTAAGCTTACAATGGATAGTTTTTGTACATTTTATCCACTATAACATGTTATCCTATTGGATTGCTAACCATTATGTAAAAGCCAAGGTTATCTCGTTCTAAACCCTATTCTAAAACTCATACAGTGTAGATATAAGAATATGTGTACCTGAGGTCTATCAATGCTAAAGTAGGTAAATCAAAGATATAAAATGTACTCGATATAACATCAGTGGCCTCTACCTCTTCTTTAGCTCTTATGGCATATTGTCTTACTGGAGTTTTGTTCTCTGTCTAATCTTTCTAATTAGCCCTAGCTCTACTTCCCGTATCTCTCCTACCCTAATTCTGTGAAGGAACATAAGGTTTCATTAAGTAATTTTTTAAAAATGATCACTGAGGCCATAACCCTAGCAAGATCCTAGTATGAGTCCTTAACATACCCCTAGATATCTCATATGGCTAGTCTCACTAGTAGGTGTCATAGCACTACTTGTAATGGATCTAAAAGTGCCCGAAGTCTGAGTCTATGCTCAGGTTTGTGTTTTAAAACCTTGTCCTGACCTTTGTGATATGTTTGACTGCTTACTTTGATAATGTCTAAACTAAGCACTCTTATATTTCTTATTAGATTCAACTCGGAACTACCTTACCCACATCCAAAAGATCTCTTCTTAAAGCTATCTCACTTTTTTTTAGCTTATTCACAATTTTTGCAATGTGACAGGCTACTACTAAGGTTGAAAAGTCTCAATTCTTCATAAGAGTAACCTGTCGCATGACATCTAAGTTCAACCCTTTCTTGAACTTCTTACAATAGTTTTCTTCTGTCACTACCACTGCCTTTGCATACCTGCTCAAGAGAGCAAATTCTTTCTTATACATAGGGATTATTCTATGTCTTTAGTTGAGATCCATGAATTCTTGGTATTTTTGGTCCAGGTAATGCTTAGTGGCATACTTTCCCTTGAATTCCTTCAAAAAGAAATCCCATCTGATATTTGTAGTTGTCTTGTGTTAGTGTTCACTTACCACAATTTTAATGCTTCTTTAAACAACATTGAGTTGGCACATACACCATACTCATCTTGTAGACATCATAACTATTGCATAATACAGATCATCACCAACCAGTATTCATCTCTACTTGGCTTATCTAACTCTTCTCCTTTAAAGAATTCAGCTCTACACTTAATCAGCCTCTGTATATAAGTCCTTTAGAATGTTGGCTATTCTTGTGGCATTAGAGGTGGAATAGCTTTTGCATTAGCAACCACAGTAGCAGCAGTCACGATAGTCTTTGTCGCTTACTTGACTGATCCAACATCATCTGCAACCAAGCAGGTGAACCTTGCTATCTAGGGACATCATGTCTAGCATCACTAGGAGTCATATACTTAGGGTGTGCCTCCACTTGTCCTAGGGTAGAAGGAGCATGACTTTCTACCCCTTCTTCCTCACTAAGTGAAATGCTACTACTCATATCCCATACCTATAGGCAAGAGAAATCAATTATGAGACACATATATAATAGTATTTAATGTAAATGTACTATGACTCCTTAAGTGCTCTAGTGTAACCTATAGGTCTAAAGTAAACCAAAACTGAATGCTGTAATACCACTAAGTGTGGCACCCTTCTCTTGATCTGTACATTGAACTTGAACAGGGGATATGAGCACGCAAAACAATATCTATTTCTATTATCGTAAATCACTTTAAATTTAAAACTTTTATATAAGAAAATATTTCTTAACTCAAATATGAAATAAAACATTAAAAACCTTTTGGCACACATATCAAGGTAAGCATTAAGGTCATCGTGCCAAAAATTTGATAGTATAATGACTGTACTGAGACACTTTTCAAAATTTTTACTTACTTAAAAACACTTTTATAATTTGAATAATCTCATTTATAACCTAATGGGTCCTCCTGACCCTCCAAACACAACAAAAAACACATTGAGCCTCAAGCTTTCCATAGTCAACATTCTCACATATGAGCTCATTAATAAACACACAACATGCAATAAGTAGGAAAGCAAAGTCAATAGTTATAAAATCTGAGCACAAAAACCCCTTCCAAAATGTAGTTTAGTCTCAATCCCTCTAAGATCACAAGAGCACACTAACTATTACCCAATTACATTTACATCACAATCACTATTATGAAAAGTACAAAAATACCCATATAAGGGCTATCTTCGTGTCACCTTATGTGCATAAGCTTTGGCTCTCATCTATTGCCCTATTACCTATGTACCATAAATAACCAATGCACTAAGATTTTACTTAGTGGTTTAATCACTTTAAATTGTAAAAAGATAAGTTTTAGCATGCCCATAAATACATAGAAGCCATTTTCAGATTCAATATCACAAACATGCAATTTCAATGTCTTATATACACACATGCACATTTCATGCAATACTAATGCCTTTAGATATCATATAGGCCAAAAATCACAAATATCATATAATAATCATTTATAAGCTATAAAGCACAACATATGTCATAACATCATTGAAATAGCATGTAAGCTACCATCTTGTAAATATGCATTGCAAGCAATAATAACATATATTTTTTTTGAGTCATAATGCACTTATTCAATCATGGATTCATTTCCACACCATAATCATAATTACATCATTTATAGCCATATAAAAGATAGTAATCATAACTGAACACCTTAAGATTGGCTTTTGTGTCATTTAGCAAACCTATGCCCTCTTGTCCCATATTAATGCCATTTAAAATATAATAACAATTTATGCATTGTTGAATAATTTTAATCTTGTTTAACTTATGCCTATATCAATAAGACAACTAACTAAGACTAGATAATGGAATTACTTAAGCCTAAAGGCTCACATACCCATAGTTATATATACTTAGGCCTGAAGGCTCTCACATTTATAGATGCATATCACTTAGTCTCGAAGGCTCTCACATCTATAGATGTGTAACACTTAGGCCCGAAGGCTCCCATACCCTTAGGTACATAATCTTAAGCCCAAAGGAACTCACATCCTCATATGCATATATTTAGGCTTGAAGGCTCTCACATCCTCAGATGCATAAATAAACTTAGGCCTATAGGCTTTCATACCCATCAGCATGTAAATTAATGACCTATAGGTCTCATACCTGAAGGTATGATAGCAGCCATTAACAGTCCTAGTTGACCGGTCAACCTATCTAAACTAGGTTGTCTCTCTATATAGGCATCATTAAACATGTCATTATATATCATTTTTGCAAATTTCACTTTTTATATTATTAATTTACTTAATATCACCATTGGCCTCATTGCACCTTTGCATGGCCTAAACATATACAATGGGCTAAGTTAGGCCTATAGATGTCTATTACCACCCATTGGATTCTTCTCCTAGGTGTAATTGCATCAAAACACAAAAACATATCATTATGCCAAACAAAACTCAAATATCAATTCAAACAATCATTTCATGGAATTTTTGAATATTTATATTCAAGTGGTCATACATTACATCATCAAGCATTTATAACCCACATATCATCATTTTATCACTTAAAATCTTTTACATTGATGATTTGCATTCATAGAAGCATTTTTGGGTTTTATAACCATTTAATGGTTTCATTCATCACTTTGGTCATACAAGCT
The DNA here is from genome assembly GCA_948208565.1 of Hura crepitans. Taxonomy (NCBI): domain Eukaryota; kingdom Viridiplantae; phylum Streptophyta; class Magnoliopsida; order Malpighiales; family Euphorbiaceae; genus Hura; species Hura crepitans. The sequence continues at coordinate 7,238 of CANXYI012233935.1, read as the reverse complement.
CCATAAGCTTTGTTTAAAGGTACATGGTTATCTCTATGCACATTCATTGCCATGATCTAATTATTCTCAGGGCATGTATGTCAAATTGATCAATACCATGTGATGCAAGTCACAAATTAATAATTGACTCAATTCCATTAACGGTATCTATGACACAACCAAAATGCACCAAAACTAATTAATAGGTTCGTCCAAGGCATTCAACTACTTCTAACATGCACACATATTTCATATAGCATACAATCTCATACAGAAGCAAAATCTTAATGAAATGAGCCATATGCATAAATCCCTAGTCACACGGCTCACAATGTAGTGTATCTATTCTAACCCGCATTACATTCTTATGAATTACTAGCATTCATATAATTCCATCACTTATAAACACACTAAACTATAATATTTAATGCATTTATCATCCCATTCATCTTTCATTTTAATTAGAACATTTATTGTATTTTTAGGCATCTAATTACATTTATCACTAATATGGACATAAAACACATAACACTTTTATACGAATTTTAGACAAATCAAGGTGATTACCAATACCAATCAAGGTCGTACGGGATACCCAAAGTTAGCCTAGGCCATTTCTTTGCCTTGGGATGCTCGGGTCGATGTATCTCCTATGAATACAAAAGGGTATAAAAATCAAAAATTAATATAAAATAATATACAAGTCGGAAAAATATTTTAAGCTTAGATATTAGCTCTACGACACCTTAGGAATCTATGAAATATAAAATATGCTGAAAAGAAAAACTTGAGTGTCGGGAAGTTACTATTCACCTCAGGAATCTTCTCAATTTTTATCTCGAAATACTCTACTATTCTTGATGACTTTAGTGTCCACGAACTCATCTTGAGACTTTTTATATTGGGCATAAGCTCATAGAGTGGATCGCTTTGTGGAGGAAGAACTCAAAGTGATAGAGGGTGAGGGAGAGGGATGGTTTACCTTGGTGTGGAGGGAGGTGGAGATGTTGTATAGTATAAATGGGTGGAAAGAAAAATTCCTTTATTTATACTTTTTAAAAAATTATTTTCCTTCTTTTGAAAAATTATTATAACTAATAGGAATGTCGATATTCCCGCATTTATATCCTTAAAATTCCATCAATTCAAACCCTAAATCCTCCCAAAATCTCGAGCCCAAATTAAGATAATAAGCAGAAAAATTAGTACATTTTACGTCCCGAAAATTTGGTAAAAATAGTTCCTGAACTCAGAAAATTCTAATTCCAAAGCCATTAGACTATTCAAAATATTTGAGTATCATATTGTAACATTTTCGAATTATTTTGAGCAACTTTTTATTTATTTTAAGGTTAAGCTTTGCCTATTGCACTATTCATAAGACATTACTATGAATTCTTAATTAGCATTTCTAACCATCCGAATGACTTTAGATTGGCTTTAAACTTTGCCCAAAATTGTCTTGTAATTAATACTCCATATTGGTTTTCTTAGTGCAACTCGAGTTTCAAGAAGCACTATTCATCTCAGGAAGTACTATTCATGAGAGTTGGGATTTTTGAGTCATTATAATTAAAGCTTCATAAAAGGAATTATCCTACACATGACTTGGAGTTGGCTGCTATTGTGTTTGCATTGAAAGTGTGGAGACACTAATTGTTTGGAGAAAGGTGTTATATTTATATTGACCATAAGAGTTTGAAATATTTACCTATGTAAAAGGAATTAAATCTCAAGGAGCAATGATGGATGGAGTTAATAAAGGATTATGACTATATAATCGATTACCATTAAGCGAAGGCAAATATAATTGCAGATGCTCTGAGTTAGAAATTTATTGCCGCCTTAAAACCTATGCATGCTAGAGTAGAGTATAAAGAAAAAAGGTGCAGTTTTAGCTGAGCCGTAAGTTAAACTCGACTTTAAGCAATAAATAAAGGAGGCACAGATAAGGGATGATCAGTTGGTACATACCATGAGCAAGGTCAAAGAGGGGAAGACTACTAGGTTTGAATTGGGAGTAGATGAATGTTGATATTATTAGAGCAGGCTATATGCACCTGAAGGGGATAAATTAAGAACATAGATTTTGAAGGAAGCTCATAAAGCTCCATACTACATACACTCGAAAATTACAAAAATGTATCTTGACCTAAAACCCCACTATTGGTGGCTTGGGATAAAGCATGAGATAGCTAAATATGTGGCTCAATGTTTGACATGCCAACAGGTAAATGATGAACACTAAGTTCCTTTCATATTGTTACATCTAATAGTTATACCATAATGGAAATGGGAGGGAATCACAATGGACGTCATGATAGGGCTACCAATGATAAGGAAAAAATGTGATGATTCATGGATAATTGTAAATAGATTAACTAAGATAGCTTATTTTATCTAACTTAGGATGGATTACTCCTTCGATAAGCTGGCACAACTTGACATTATTGAGATTGTACGACTACATGGAGTACCAATAACTACCATTTCAGATCGAGACCCTCGATTTACTTCCAAATTCTAGAAAAAAGTTAAAAGAAGTCTTAGGTACTTGACTGACATATAATACAACATTTCAACCTCAGAAAGACGAACAATTAGAATGGGTAACATAAGTACTAGAAGATACACTATGCAGTTATGTGATATAGTTCAGAGGTAGTTCGGATCAATACTTGTCCTGCATTGAATTTGCTTATAATAACAGCTATCAAGCCAATTTAGGAATGGAATTTTATGAATAATTATATGGTAGAAGGTGTAAAACTACCTTTTATTGGAGTGAAGTAGGGGAAGGAAAATGTAACGCCCATGCTTCGAGGCTCTATGAATAGTGCCACTAGGTCCGGGAAGTGTGCTCGAGGTGCCGGGTCACTTGCACATAAACTGAGGTGGTGACACTGGTCATGGAACTTTGAAGGTCTCTAATATTATGAAGAGAGTAAATTTTAAAATATTAGCAAAACTAATAATTCATTTCAGACTGCAAGCTACCCCATAATGCAATTGAAATTTTACAGGTTGGGATTGACTTGTGATGTGCTCGGATGGACTTCAAAATAATAGACCCTGAAGCATAAAAATTCCACTAAGTCCACTAGTGAAAGAATTTTTGGATTCTGAGGTCGTTTGAAAATTCTTGTAATTTTTAGGTTGGCACACAAATTAAGGCAGTCTGAAAACTGCCCTATTGATGGAATTTGGCCACAAAAATTTACAAGCAGTTAGAGGGGATTAAAAGGTAAATTTTAAAATAAATGGTGAAATTTTTTGAGGTCTTTATGAATTTTGGTGAATTTTTGAAGTTTTCTAAAAAATCGAGCCATTTCTAGATGGCACGGGTGGTTGCGGGGCCCACCCCACACTTGCCAACTAGCCTAGGGCCTTTCACAAGTGTTCGTGGGCTTTGAGAAGTGGAAATTCCATATAAAACAAAAGAGAGGAAATTCCTCCCTTGCTTTCCATGTAGTGATGCCACAACAAGGGAGAATGGCCATATCACCTTCATCTTTTACCCAAATTTCATGATTCTAGTTGCAAAATTCAAGTTAGCCTATTGGTGAACTATTGGAAAAAAGATCAAATGGAAAGGAGCTCTCAATTGGGATAAAGAATTTTCCAAAGTTTCGTGGTACAGGCTACCCAGAAAAACCTAACACCATCTTCTACTTCCTCTAGCCATATCTCCATCATCCGTCATCCAAAATTCCTCATTCTTCTTCCTAAATTTTCTATGGGATGTCATGAATTTAAGGGAGTTGTAATTTTTGGAAAAAAAACCTTCCAATAAGGAGAATAATATCACCAAATGTCTTAAGGTCATAAGCAGTCTAGCAAGTAGCAAAGGTGAGTTTCCATGCTTCTTTATTTGATTTTCTCTGTAGGGACATGCATGGTTTTTTCTAAGGTGAATTGGGGTAAGAAATGACTTGAAGAGCAAGGGAGAATGTCACTGTGAGGCTTGAATTAATGCTGGTAGCCTTGGAATGCTTGCAATTTAATGTTTAAGTGAAGGAGGTAAGTGAATTCCATCATTCACTTTATGCCCCCTTAAATTCCAATAGTTGTCCTTTGAATTTATGAATAGTTAAAGTGTTCAAATTGGCTTGTATAGGCATTCCTTTGTGAAATTGTAGTCTATGGCATATGGGTGTGTGTATGGAATGGGTTTTTGATGAGAAGAAATAAATTTTAGTCTCAAGGGTTAGTTTGGCTAAGAGGTGTGCATGAATTGAGTTATGTTAAAGTTTGTTTTGGATACTTGAGATTTATGTTAATCATGGTAGCATTGGAAGGAAATGGCATTGTGTGTAAAGACATGAAAGAATACATGTTTAGTGTGTAATAAATGTTTAGTTGAAAGCTTGTATATGTGTGTCAAGGTGTGTGGCTTGCTTAGGGTCATCTTAGGTAAGATTTAAGGTTGGAAATTGCATGTTCCTTAGACCTATAATTTATGAGTAATTGATTTGGTATGAAATATAGTTGAATAATGCATGGTAATATGGGAGGTAGTGGTGGCCGAGACATAGGGTAAGCCTTCGATACTTTGAATGGCATAAAAAGGTATAAGTATGCATGTCTGTGTGATTAAGTTATGGATAGAATGATGAATGTGTGCTAAACATGAGAAAAATGTATGGATAAGGCATGAAAAATGGGATGATAAGTGTAGAATGTTATATATATTAATACATGATTAGGTGCATATGAGTAGTAAATTATTAATGCATGAAATCAAGTAAGATGTATACCTTAAAATGGCATGTAATATAGGTAAGAAATGGCATGTAAACTGGCTTGAAAAATGACCTTATGTTTGGCAAGAAATGATGTATGAAAAGTGGCTTAAAACTTTGACCATAAGGGCTATACGAAAACCATGTTTATTTGTATGCCCTTAAGGGCTATTATTTATGGTTGTGTATGATGGCATGAATGCATAAATTTTACCCTAGATTATGGCCCAGGTTATGATTGGCTTTAGGCCTATGACTATATGAAATAGCTTGTGAAAATAGAACTAAAAAATAAAGTGAAACAGACCTAAAAAGCTTAGTTAAAGCTTGCCCGCAATGACCTATAACTATCCTGTTGACCACTACCTGAACCAAAAATGTCACTAGAAAAAAAGTGTTAATTTCTTGAAAAAATAATGCTATGATAAATTATAACATATTAAAGCTTTTATATTTGTAAAAATAGAACTTAATATTAATTTAGGGTTTTTACTCGGCAGAGCAAAAATGTGGCTATACCAAACTAACTGAAAAATAAATTGTGTAGTCAAATTAATATTATCTATATTTGTAACTTAAATATTATAAGAACATTATTAATCAATAAATGGACTAAAAATGAGTTACTTAGCCCACTAGTTAGACACCCACTAGAAGGGTTGACCAGTCAACTAAGGGATTTAGCAATTGCTAGTTATTTGATGTTCAAGCAATGGTGTTATTTATGGCTGGGTAGGTCAATAGGCTAATCTTCATTATGTCACATAGTTATTGATATTCTTTGTGGCTAGGGAGGCCTACTGGCTGATTTTTATTATGTCACATTCCTCATGGTGATTATTGTGGTTGGGGAGGCTTATGGGCTAATCTCTATTATGTCACATAGATGTTATTTAATTGTTTCTAGGGAGGCTATGGCTGATCTCCATTATGGCACATATACTGCTACAATGGTGTAGGTCCAAAATAGGGACCATTACACTAGTTTATTTTCCCTCTAGATCTAATGTTTGTTAGGGATGTCTCTTGAGTTAGGCTAATTAAAATAATTATATAAGATCAATAAATTCATATGTAACTGTGAAGCTGGATATATGGGCATTTTAGTAATTTTTCTTTGATAATGAATAAATACTTAAAATGATATGTTATATGCATGAAGTGACTAATAATGATTAAAGACATAAATTATATGCCTTGTGGTGAATTAATTAGATAATTACGGGCAGAGATACCTTAGAGGTAAAATAGTAACTATATGTGTTAGTTTTTTTAACTGAACCGAGATATTAGTATAAGACCATATTGAAAGTATAATATATGGATTAACCTTTAGACATGGTTTTAATGATTGAATTCACTGCTGAGTATTTGTATACTATGCATACCTGTTTCGATGCGCAGGTACCCAGAATAAGGACGTCACCTCGTAAAGTGCACAATAGAGTTTAGAGGTCATATTGAGAAGACTAATCATATATAGATATATGGTCTTACACTCTATATACTTAGGTAGGGTATATGGGTGTGATGTATATAAGGGACACATGGTAGCATCTATATGAACAAGTTGTTCTATAATAATCCCTATGTTTGTTTCTTATTTACATGTGATCTGTATGCATGCTTGTCAACTTGAGGCTCTATATGTTTTTATTATGGCTTGAGGCCTATGACTGTTATGTGTTAGGTGATGTTAATAGGATGATATTAAGGGGACCAGAAGGGTTCAAGAGATATGATCTATAATATTGAAGTGTTTACAGGTAGATATGAATTTTAGGATAGTGACTAGGGCAGTCGTTGTGTTGTTGGATTTTTAGATAATACCAGATGGTGTTAGATTCCTTCTGTCATGGCTAAAACATGATAGTTTGAACTTAAATGGATTATAAGATCTAACTTAAATGAATTAGGAATCAGATTGAGTTGTCTAGTGCAGTATAAGTAAGAGTTAAATGAATGGACAATAGGGAAATTTTAGGATGGGTGACTTGGCGTGAAGTGCACCACTTATTGGGTTTCTTCAGGAATTATGTAGGGGGTGTCACATTTTATGGTATCAAAGCATAGGTTAATGTTTCTAAGATAAGTACATGAGTGCAATTGTCTAAGTTTCAAATTCCTCTAAATTGTTATATTGCTTGAGGCTGAGAAAGAAATGTCTTTTGTAATATAGGAGTTATTGGTTAAGCTACTTGAAGGAGGGGCTAAGGAACAAATTAGTTTTTTAACCATAGTCATATAGGGAGCAAGTTATGTATTAGCACCTAAACTTAGTAATGCTACTTAGTAGCTAGAGTCACAAGTGACTGACTAATAGCTGGTAGGACTAATCCCTGTCTTAGTATACTAAAAGTAGTACATGGAAGGATCTTACTAGATTCCTAAATTATGTTGAAGAGATAATTTTTTAATGATATAAATAGAGAATGTAAGAGATTCTTAACAAGACTTAATAAAAGGTCATAGATACAAATGGCTAACTATAAGGAAGAGAGATTTTGCAGTATTAAT
>CANXYI012233856.1:0-17831 GCA_948208565.1 Hura crepitans | reverse complement strand
TTATGTATTTTCTCTCTCTAAAATTTTTTTTCTCTCCTCAAAATGACCAACCTTGGCTCAAAATGACCCATTTGGTTTTTATACATGACTCTTGAGGTAGACAATAGGTGTTTTGGGTTGAAAACAGCCACTTTCTAGAGCCAAATGCTTGTTTTGGGCAAAAATGGCCAAAATGGTCGTTTTGGCATTTCTGGGCCCTAAACAGGCATTATGCGTACAGGACCGGCCCGTTTTGGGATGACCGGCCCAAACAGCCATTTTGATAGCTAAAACAGCCATTTTAGGCTTGGAACGGTCGTTTCCCTCGTAAGAATGGCCTATTCTCTCCAAAATGTCCCTTTTCTCTTGGAAAATGGTCTTTTTTGATTTTTTTAGGAAAAAGTTTTTGAGATCTTCGGTTTGGACGTAAAAAATTCATGTTTGAGATTTTTTTCCTTTTCATCAATATAGGCAAACTGAACTTAGGAGCCCTAGAGACCTACTGTCTTTAGAGAGCAAAAGGTTTTAGGATGAATCTTTCTATGAACATTTTGAAAAGGGAAAGAGAGAACCACTTAGAGTTAAGGGAGAAGCAGTAGAAAGAGTGGACAAGAATGGTTGAATCCTACTTAGAAAAGAACCCAAAACCAAGGAAGTTGAATATGATGAAGTTTTGAAATAGTTAAAAATGACTTAAGCTAATATTAGCATTTGGGACATATTGATGTCATAAAAAAACCATAGACAAAATGTAGTTGAAGCCTTAAGTTAGGTTGTTGTGTCTACTACTATCACTATAAGTGAACTAATACAAGTGATGATAATAGTCAAAACTGGCTTAATTACTTTTTCTAATGCTGACTTACCCCTAGAGGAAAGGGAACTTAACTAGCCCCTTTTCATAAAGGCTAAAATAAATAGGAAAATGAAGGGGTGTGCCATGGTGTATGATGGTTCCTCATTGTGTGTTTGCCCAGCTAAAATCTTATCTAGTTTGGGAATCAAGAAAGAAGACTTAACCGCTTCAACTATCACTATCAAAGCCTATAATGACACATGAAGACAAGCCGAAGGCTTCTTCACTGCAAAGGTTCAAGTGGGACTAATTGTGGATGAGATAAAATTCATTATGATTAATATCCCAACTATATTCTCTATTCTATTAGAGAGGCCTTAATTCCATAAACTTAGGGGAGTTCCCTGTACCTTGCATCAAATGATCAAGTTCCCACATAAAGGCAACATTGTTACCATAAAGGCTAAAATCAATCATGCTGTTTCTACATTGGCTATCACTAATTAACCTTTCATTAGATTTCACATTATTGGAATTATGAGGACTACATAGACCTTGTGGTGTCCAAAATGATGGAAAGGATGGACTTCTTCCTTGGTGCTAGTTTAGGGAAGAATTTGCAAGGTATAACTGAAACACTATAGCCCTACACTTAAAAAGATATCGAGGGATTAGGGTATTTTCCAAAATAAAGAGGGCAACCTAAAGAAATGGAATACTTTAGGAGACTATTTTGTCAAGGAGTAGATTATAAAGTACGATAGGACCCTAGAACCAATAACAGTAGATAAGCGCTACAAGCCGAGCTTTGAGATTTTTATAGATGTTATTGATTGGGAATCAGGCCACCTCACTTAGATCTTATGGGTAGAGGAAGTCTTTCTTAAACCTTAAACAATTAAAGAAATCTTCCCCAGCTCTTTTGAGAATGTGTCTGACGTATAGTCTGATTTACTTATTAATGAAATGTATCTTTGTGACCTCTTTGAGGCAAATAATTTTCTTTCCAATAAATTGAACAAAGAGTTTACTTATTTGTGTGATGTTTTTCCTGATGGTAGCATGCATCCAAATGATCATTACATGAGCATTTTTGACATTAATTACATTAAAACAAATCCGTTTAATCTTAGCAGAAACAAATAACCAAAAAATGTATTAATTGTTTATGATACTACTATTTAGGAAAGGAAAAAATTTGAGAGATTAATAAAAAAAATATGAAAGAATCTTTGGTTAGAGTTGTAAGGACATGCCAAGCATTTATCATGAAGTTGCTAAACACTTCATACCAACATATGATCACACCATTCCAATATGACAAAAGCTCAGAAGGATGCGACTTGAGTGGGCATAAAAAGTAAAGGAATAAGTTGCCAAGTTACTCGAAGCCAAGTTCATAAAAGAACTTATTTTCTTTACTTGGCTAGCCAACATAGTTCTAATACCTAATAAGCATAGAAGAGTTAGAATGTGTGTTGATTATTGGATCTTGAATAAAGCATGCCCTAAGGATGATTTTCCCTTGCCCCACATTAATGTATTAGTTAAAAGTGCAGCTATGGAAGCCATGTACTCATTTGTTGATAGATTTTTAAGGTACAACTAGATCTTATTAAAAGCAATTGACAAATGCAAAACTGCCTTCATAATTGAATGGACAACATACTGCTATAAGGTGATGCCTTTCGGACTAAAGAATGTAAGAGCAACCTACCAATAGATTGCTACTAAACTTTTCCATGACACGATGCAAAAGGAAGTTGAAGTCTATATGGAGACATGATGGAGAAGTATACTTAATGGGAAGAACACTTTGAGCCATTAGAAAAGTTCTTCCAAAGATTAGATCAATTTACCATGAGGTTTAACCCAAGGAAATGTGTTTTTAGGGTCACATTAAGGAAATTGTTAGGATTCTTGACTAGCAGAAATGGGATTGAAGTAGATCTAGATAAAGTAAAAGCAATCTTAGAAATGCCTACACCTCAATTAGCAAAGGAAGTTAGAGGATTTTTGGGTAAACTTCAGTACATCAGTCAATTTATAGCAAAACTTACCTCGATCAATGAGCCAATATTCAACTTATTAAGCAAAGGACAACCAGAATAATGGAATGAAGATTGCGATAAAGCTTTCCAAGCTATCAAGTAGTACCTAAACAAATCTTATATCCTAAGGCCACCAAAACTTGCAAAATCCTTAATCATGTATCTTGCAATTGAAGAATCTTCCATAAGAGATTTCATTACATAAGCAAATGAGTCAGGGGTGGAAAATGTGGTCTATTACCTAAGGAAAAAAATGGTTCTATATGAAAAAAAGTATGTAAAAGTAGAAAAAATATGTTTAGGAGTAATTTGGTTCTCCAAAAAGCTGTATCACTACTTTCAATCTTACAAAGTAGAAATTGTAGCAAAACATGTCCCCTTTAGATACTTGCAAAATGCACCTTCTCTAATAGGTAAAATGAGTCATTGGATCTTGCTTCTATAAGAGTTTGACATTTCCTATGTCACCAAAAAGATGATTAAGGGTTATACAGTTGCCAAATTCCTAGCACAACAACCAATTGAAGGAAAGTAAGAGGAATTTGAATTTTCAGATGAACACTTAAGGGAAATCTCCTAAGAATGATGCAAAATGTTCTTTAATAGAGCCATAAACCAAAAAGGTGTAAGAGCTAGTGTACTACTCATTAATCCAAAAGGTGAGCAAATATTCTTAGCTAAGAAGTTAGAATTCCATGTGACTAACAATGGAGCAAAATATGAAGCATGTGTTCATAGCCTCAAAACCTTATATCAGCTAAGGGCGGAGGTAGTTGAAATATACAGGGATTCCATGGTAGTCATACAACAAGTAAAAGGTAATTTGGAGATAAAGGATGGGAATTTGAGTATGTATGTTAAAATACTTATAGATCTATTGAAAGGATTTGACCACTGTACTTTCCACCACATCTCTAGAGAACAAAACCAAGTTGTAAATGTCCTAGCCACCTTGTTGTCAGTATTGAACATTAATAAAAAAAGATTTGCCTAAACCCATGTACTTTAGTAAACAAAGATTTCCCATATATATAGATATAGTCAGCACAACAATAGAACAAACCAATGTCAATTTACCCAGGTATCATTAAATCCAAGTTTACCTAAAAGCTAGATAATACCTAGATCATGCAAACTGAAAAGGATAAGAGGGTCCTATAGAAGCTATCAACTCAATTCATTTCTTACAAAGGGATGTTATACAAAAGTCAGTTAGATGGTATTCAGCTCAGGTGTATAGACTAATTAGACTCTGAAAAAATACTCATAGAGGTGCACAAAGAACTTTGTGGTCCTCACATAAATGAGAAAACCTTTGCTAAAAAGATCATGCAATAGGGATACTACTGGTTAACCATAAAAATAGATTATTGTAACTTTAACAAAAAAATGTCATAAATGCTAGATCTATGGGAACCTAAGTCACCTACCCCTTAATATCTTGACTAGTTTATCATCTCCTTGGCCATTTTCAATATGGGGAATAGACATTATAGAGAAATAAGGCCAGATGCTAGAGGGCATAAATACATAGTGGTTGTAATCGATTACATTTCAAAATTGGTTGAAGTAGAATCTTTTAACAAATTAAAGGCAAAATAAATGGTGAAATTTAATGAAAGAAATATCATTTATAGGCATAGATTACCATAACAAGTCATCACTAATAATGCAGTACAATTCCAGGTGAAATTAGATAGTTCTTATAGAAATACAAAATTAAGCATGACAAGTTTTCTCTGTACCGACCTCAATCTAATAGGGTAGTGCAAGTAGCCAATAAGAATATCATGAAAATTTTGCAAAAAATGACAATTGCCTACAAAGATTAGGCAGACATGTTACCTTTTTCTTTATAGGGATATAAAACAACTATCAGGACATCAACACAAGCTATACCTTATTCTTTGGTTTATAGAGTGAAAGCAGTGTTGCCAATAGAAATTGAAGTTCCTTCACTCAGGGTTGTGATAGAAGCAAAAATACCAAAAGCAGAATGGGTTAGAAATAGATATGAATAATTAGCATTGATTGATGAAAAATGACTTAAAGCTTTTTATCATATGCAATTGTACTAGAAGAGGATTGCTAAAGCTTACAACAAGAAAGTCAAGCCTTGGCCCATACAAAAAGGTGACTTGGTAATAAAACAAACTAGACCTTTATTATTGAATCCAAGGGGAAAATTCAAGCCTAATTGGGAAAGTCCATACTTGGTCAAAAAGATATTCAAACATAGAGGTGTTAAAATCTCAAATTTATAAGGCAATTAATTCTCAAAACCTATCAACATGGATAAGCTAAAAGAGTATTTCTACTAACAAAAGCTATTAGGATGGAAAATCCATAAAGGACTACCTAAGCAAAAATTAGGCAAGCCCACTAGTGTGAAAACCCTCACAGGTGCACTAGGCAAAAGTTAGGGTTAAAATAAAGAAAAAAAAATAATAATAACAATAAAAGCTAGAGGGAAAACCTATGAGGGCTCTCTACATATACCTGTAAAAGCAACGGGCTCCTAACTACAAAGTCAATATCCCCTTTCTTCAGAGCATTTAATCCTCAAATGGTTTCAACTAGAAAGACACCAAAAGGATTACAGCTAAAATGTAATCCAATCAAAAGTTAAAAAGCCTTGAAATCACAAAGCATTCTTTTGAAAGTAACTATTAACTAATTGCCAAGGATACATAGCAGCATACACTTCGCCCATTCCACATAATTGATAGGGAACTTATGAGCAAAGTCCAAAATTACTTTCAAGGAGATAAAGCTACACCTAGAATTATTTTTTAAGCTATAGAAAGGGAAGTACTCAAAGCAAAGACAATATCCATGGGGTATTATTCCTCAAAAGAAGGAATAGCTAGGGGATCATCTAGACCCACATAAAAATTCAATAGGGCAGTAAATTCCTCAAGAGTCAGTGTAATTTCCTAATGATCAAAGATAAACACATGGAAAATAGGGTCCCAATATTACATAACAACATTCAAAAAGTTTTGGTCAATCTTCACTTTTCTCAAGAATCTAAGGGCAAAAAAGGGAGCAAGGATGTTTGATGTACAAAAAACCTTTGATTTCAATATTTTAGACAATTGTTGATTGAAGGAAAGAGACATGGTGAAGCATGGCACAAAAAAAGAAGAAGGGAATTATTTATAGACCCTAAGTCTCACAATTCCTTTTCCTACTAAGATAAGGAATACAAAATACGTGAGTAAGTCATCACGGACCTTAGAACATCCGGAGTAGACATTATGGTCTGCACGGACTAACTATTATAAGTCCACAATAACACCTATCACCAATCAAAAATATTATCCACATGGACCTTAGTGTACCTAAGTCTGTAAAAACCTAAAACTATCAAGCATCTTTAAAGTAAGTCATGCCATAAAAGGTGTTCATTTGATGAAATATTGTTTAATAATGACATTAGCTAGCAAATAGTGGTGTGAAAAGATGCAAAAATTATATTTAAAATGAAAGATTATTTATGTTTGAAAAGTTGGACCTATGCATAAGAAAAAAATAAAGACTGCCATCTATTATACTTTTTATCATCTTTATCCTCAGTATCCTGATCATTAGTCGAGAGAACTTGCTTTTTAGAAATCTTAAAGGCTCTCAATTTCTTTCTAGTCACACAAAGAGTAGCCACCCTCCTTGACAACTCACTCTATAAAAGAATGAAGGATCAAAGCATAACATGCATATATACATGCACACTTGCATAGACTAACCATTATAGGAAATTGCTTACTGAAAGGACCATGTCTCATCAATCATAGACCTTCTGATAGCCTCCACCACATGAGTAGTCCTCTTTATTAGAGCTCTCTTTACCTATTCAAATTAAAATAAAAATTATCATATTAAGTAAAAAACAACAAAATGAACATAAAAAAAAGTATCATATTACCGTGGTGTTTTCTAGCTCAAAGGTAATTGGCTAGTTATCCTCAATACAAAGGCGAGTAAAGGACAGATCTTAATCCACACCATATTGCATTATGCTCAGTTGTAGTATGTTAGTCATCGTTCCTATAATGTTGTCTAGAAGTAATGACTAATGAATAGGTATAGTAGAAGCTCCACTCCTAGCAGTATGAGTAGAAGGAGGTGAAAATTAAGAACTAAGAGAACTAATCACCATTTTTTCCCTTTTCTTTGATGAAAAAGGTCCAACTTCTACAAAAGTGGTCGTAGGCTACAACACAATCAACAGTTAGAAGATGGTTTCAAAAAAGGAGAGGAAAAGACCAAGCAATTTACTTAAAGAGGAGTAGGTTTCAAGGTATAAAAAACTCGAGCCAAAAGATGAGTAGATATTCAAGAGAGGTAACTCTCTCTATTATCCTCAACCAGTGTACTCCCTAGAATACCTATAGTCATGCTCCATATAAACTCCAGATCATCAATATATCTCCCAAATAACATCAAATCTAGATGACTCTAAGGGACATGTCATGTATTAGGCCCCATATACTAGTTTATAACCCTCTCTCCTAAAAATAATGAGTAAGCTTCTTGAGTGGTCAACAACATCCATCGAAAGGACAATTCTCGAGTAGAATGTAGAAAATTTGCCATTTTCTTAAGTGGGAAGATCCACTATGTGAAGTTAATATTCAAAGGTAAGTGTTAGTCATAATCATATAAATTATTAATACTAAACTTTTCTTATGCAGGAAAATACATATATTAGGCCAAGTTCTAAAGTTGAGGTACTGGTAGTGCTACATCAAAAAGGATTCATTTTAAGGTCTTAAAGAGGGTTAAACCCACCCATCACTGGGTATTGATGAGGTACATCTAGCTTATAAGGGTAGTGTAGTAAATGCATCTTATATGCCTAAACCTACAAAGGTAAAAACATAAGATTAAGACCATAAAAGATCACATGAAGTGGAAAAGGATCAAAATGAACTATTTACCTCAACACCAAACATAAAGCCCTAAACAAATTGATGGCTCTTCCTAGTATGAACGGCTATGTCTAAGCTTCAGAACAACCATCTAAGAGATGAGTAGCACCAATTCTAGGAGTTGATTTTAGCAATCTAATACAAGATAGGGAGGAAGCTTTAGCTCATATTGACATTAGCATTGGTAAAAAGCGTGGTGCCCAATAAATAAAGAATGAAGTAGTGGGTGTACTAATCCACCTCAAACTAACCAAAAGGGGTTTCATCCACCTATCTTTTATATAAATCTATGCGTTGAATGATCCCAGTGTGGTCTTGATGAATGAAGCCCAATAATTCTCTCACTTTCTATAATTAAAGTGAGAGATAGCGATAGCAGGCATCAAATGCAATGGTATACCCTGTGCACGACACTCCAATAATGAAAGCCCAATCGAAGGGTGTTATGGCTACTTCCTTGAAGGACATGTGAAAAGTGTGCATGGTATCCGTCCTTCTATCCAACAACACCCTCAAAGCTTGCAAATCAAGACAAAAGTCTCTGCTAACCAAATAGTCCATAAAAGTCTAAAATCTAATAGCTTTAACCATATTCTTTGCTAGTATAGGCATGGTAGAGTACCATTGCTAGGGTCTAGAAAGAGTGCCCCCACATTTAAGACATGTTTGCAAAAAGAAGCAAAAAGCATAAATGTCCTTATAGACTAACATTTTAAAAATAGATCTACATAGACCACAAATTCAACCATAATAAATCTACATGACTTCATAGCCTATCACATGTAGAACAATACTATATCATATCCTAAGCTATATTAGAAGGAGTAAACAAAGACAAGGTCTACATAGACTAAGTATGCCCTAAGTAATATAGGTTTGCATGGACCTATCAAACCAAAAATAGGATATAATGTAGAAAATGGAGAAAAATCAAAACCAAATTACAATGAGACATACAAGAAGCAGAAAATGCACCTAGGGGTAAACCTCTGATCATGCATGGTGCATCAAATCTGCTAAAATAGAGTTAAGTCACTGAACATAATGCCATTCACCAAAGGAGCATTTCAGGGCTGGTTAATGCCATAGAAGGCATAAAGCTAGTCGAAATTGGCATCAAAATGTCCTCCATTAAAGGAAAAGGAGTGGAATGAGCCTCTATGCTCGATAGGATGAGAAGAACTATCAGGGTGCCCTTGTGGGAACTTGAATCACTAGAGGACGATGAAAGAGAGTCACTGCTCGTATGAGAAGGGTTTTAATGAGAGAAAAGGCAGAGAAAGAAATAGAAAGGATTAAAAATGAGAAAAGAAGAAGGAAAGTAAGTAGTTATCGATCTGTCAATATATGTCTACATAGACTTACTATATATAAGTTTGCACAAATGTTTTTTTAATTTTATGTCTATATGGATTTACTACACATATGTCCACACAAACCTCTCTTAATTTAGTCACTATTTGCATGGACTCAAAGTCACTCACAACTAATTGATCTCTATAAATTACTTAAAGATACATAAAACACTAAGTATGTATCACAAAGTTGTGCTATATAAAAGTAAATTTCTATCATATTCTATTTTTCAAGATTTAAATTCTCTCATATTTGACTTTGCATCCAATCAAATTTTTTAGGATTCAATGTCATGTTTAAATCCAATGTTATCAATTCATATTTTCCCTCAAATTTAGCTTAATACGCCAATCTAAAATTCTTTCTAATTCAACCTAACAAGCTAATCTAAAAATATCCTTTCACTTGGTCAAACCTCAACTGTCAAACAACCTTGGTGAGATGAAAATATCTTTCATCCGATTAAACCTCATCAGTTAAATAACTTTAGGTATCTATATTTAGAGGGAAGAAACAAGTTCAATGTAATTTCATGCCAAGTAAGTATTTTCTAACTTGTGTACTTGGAATGTACTATTATTTTAGGATTTCACAGCACCTACTAAATTGAGGGCAACTGTAGACACCTCACTTTTTGACCTATGATGATCACTAGAGATAGGCTTTTAAGCAATGGCATAAGCCCTTAGAAAATAAGTCCACATAGACTTATTTTAAGGTTTGTATGGATATCATCTATTCTAAGATCGTACTAGCTTACTCATCTCTATCAAGCCTAAGGTCTGCCCAGACAAAGGTCTAATTTCATGTCCATATAGACTAACCCAAACTTGGCCTAAAATTTAGCTTAAAGTGCATAGACTAGTGGGAAAGCATACAACTTAAGTCCGCACGGACTAAGCCATCCAAGTCTTTGAGGACTTACTGAAGTTTTTCTTGTTAGACTATCAATCCTATTCCTATTAGGATTTTGACTCTTTTAGATGAAAAACCCTTAAAACCTAAGCCTATAAATACCTTTCTTATGTATGAGAAGAAAAGAGGTTAGAGAATAAAATTGATTATAGCAAATAAACCCATTCGAGAGTTTAGGAGAGGACTCTAAGTAGGATCTGCTCTACTAGCCTTATTAGCTTCACTTTAAATAATTCTTTCTAAACTTTTACACTTTTGCGCAATTGCTTAAAGAGTTTATTGGCATGGTAATATATGAGGTCCCTTTTAAAAATATTTATGTTGTTCTATAAACCTATAATCTCTAAGGATTGATCATAAATGAGGTGATTTTATATAATCCCCACCTTGAACATAAGAGTAGGTAATGATTATAAACTATTTCATAACATATAATTAACGGTCATCACTTTATGTTCATTTTGTAATTTTTCATCATAATCTCATGGATTGATATGTGAGCATGTTAAAGTCCGTACAGACAAACGTTGTTGGTCTATACATGATTTGTAGTCTATATAGAATTAAAGTCAATAACACTATCTTAGTTGTTTTATCATGTTTTAATATGTATTCTTTTTATCATATTGACATAATCTTTTAATGATATTATGTTAGGTAATTATCCCATTCTCTAATTTATATATTGTTGACATACTAAAACTATTGTAAATACCTCACGGACTCTCTCTTATAAGGAACATAGTCCTCACGGACGTACTTATTTTATTTTTGTATATTCTATTTTGTAGTCTGTATAGACTTCTTCTTATGTAGAATGTAGTCTGCACAGATGTTAATTTTTGTTTTTAGTTTTGATATTATTGATATTTATTATCTTTATCCTATATTCTTTATTTAGTATCATTAAACTTTTTCTTTTGAGTTATATATAAGTAATCCTTTTCATTGGAGTAAAGGTTTAGATGGACAAATAACCTTTACAAGCAATGGTCTGCATGGACACATACTAGAGCCTGTAGAGTTTGCACGGACCTAACGCCATATAGACTAGACCAATTTTATATTTTGGACTTTCCTTTTTATTTTGTACCATTTATTTTTCATTATTTTGGGTTTGTAATAGTTAGTTAATAACTTGTTTTACACACTAAACACTTAAATTTCATATTAAATGGCTTTCTACATGATTAATCAGTATTTTCATAATAAAATAGATTTGAGTTTTCTTCATCAAAAGTTACAATAACAAATGTATTTTAACAAAGACCAATCTCCTATTAGAGTGGGGTAATTATATCCAATTCCTATGGAATTATGGGTAATTGCCAGGTCAAATAAAAAATAATTAATAATCTATTTTTTGGATGTACAATTCCTTATTGTAATCTTTAAATATCTCAATTAACTTTTTATACGTGTAATGGTGATATAGATACTTAAGTGTAATGCATGCCTGCTTGATGCGAGACCGATAAATGTTACAATATAAATGGAAGGCATATTATAAAGGCATAAATAAGATATGAATTTTGAACCTTTCTAGTATAAAAGATCAAAGGTCCTAGTGTAAAGGCTAGGTGGTGACTCTACTAAACCACTCTTGTCCTCGGTGAAAATATCATAATCTCTACACCTAGCATCAAGACAGATGTATCTGTGTTTTTTACCAAGTGCCTTACATGTCAAAAAGTGAAAGCTAAGCATCAGGTTCCCTTTAGATTACTTAATCCTATAGCAATTCCTAAGTGGAAATGGGATAGGGTCACTAAAGACTTTGTTGTTAGCTTACTTATGGTAAGAAGAAGATATGATTTTGTTTTGATTGTGGCAAATCATTTTGTCTAAGATTATGCATTTCATACCAATCAGGATGGACTGCCCCATAGAGAACTAGCTGAGTTATATATTAATATGATCATTAGATTTTATGAAGTACCTACTTCCATTATATTTTATTGAGACTCGAGGTTTACATCAAGGTTTTATAAGATGCTTCACAATGCCTAAGGCACTTGATTAAGTTTCGGAATGATAATTCATCCTCAAACTGATGGTCAATCAAAAAGTGTCTTTCTTGTAACTTTTAAGACTTAAGAGATCTTTTATGTTATGTTATATATGATATTCATGATAAAGCATGCTTGATAAGTTCTTGAGGATATGTTGAGAAGTTGTGCTATCAAATTTAAAGGAAGTTAGGATCACTATCTTTCATTAGAAGAGTTTCTTACAACAATAGTCACTATACAAGTTTAGGAATGGCTCTTTAAAAAGTTTATATGGAAGAAAGTGTAAAATGCCTTTATGCTAGAATGAGCTAAGTAAGATTAAACTTATGGGGCTAGATTTAATCAAAGATAGATTGAAGGCATCTTTAGATAAATAGAAGTTTTATGCTAACTTAAAGAGGAAAGATGTTCAGTAAGAAGTGGGAGGCAAAGTGTATCTCAAGGTGTCACCTTACAAGAAAGTTCTAAGATTAGGCAAGAAGAGTAAGTTAAGTCAATGGTTTATTGGTCCATATGAAATGACTAAATATAAGGGGCAAGTAACCTATAGACTATCTTTACCTTAAGAGCTTTTATAGAAACATGATATCTTTCATATGCCTATGCTTTAGAGGTACATATTAGATCCCTCACATGTTTTGTTAGAGGGGGAAGTAGAGATATAACTTGTTTTGTCTTATGAAAAGGAATCAATAAAGATCATAACTGAAAAAGTGAAAAAGCTGAGGAACAAGACGGTGCCTTTAGTGAAAGTGCTCTAGAGACACCATGGTATAAAAGATGCTATATAAAAGAGTGAAGCTTAAATGAGGGATAATACCCTCAGTTGTTTGAACTAGGTAATTTTGATGATGGAATTTCTTTTAAAAGGGAAGAAATGTAATGCGCAAAAATCCCAACGTTATGGATAGTACTTCCTAGGATGTGAATAGTATTTCAAGAGACCTAGGTCACACTAACTTTATGAAATGGGAGTATTAATCATAATATATTTTTGAATAAAATGTAAAGTGGAAACAAAATAATTTAGATGGTAAAAAATGATAGTAAAGTTTTTACAATAATGTCATGTGAATAGTAATGAGTTTTAGTTGAATCGTAAAATATTCAATTTTTACATAGAAAATTTTAGGATTGACACAACATGATGTTTATATATTCCAAATAGTTCATTGGCACTAGAATTGGAATTTTTAGATATTAGGAAGTATTTTTATTAAATTGAGTAAAATTAAAAGTTATGTTTTTAATGATTTTTCTTGGTTTTTAAGCTCTAGTTTTTAGAGGCTTATAAGACATGGATTATGTGACTTTTTAGGATTTAGTTAGAGGTTAATTAAAATAAAGAAAAGGGAGATTTCGGTTAAAAGGGGAAGTAAGAAAGTATTGGAATTTTTTTAAAGATATATATATGGTCAAAGTTATTAAAAATGGGTTAATGTTTAAATAGCATTTCTTCAACCTCGCTTCTTTCTCCTTTATGGTTGATGACTACACTATAGGAAGGCTCCCTTTCTTTTTCTTCTTTTCCTTATTTCTTTTATCCCTAATTCACCTTTTAAAAACTAAATAGAGTCCTTTATGACCTTTAAACCTCATAACTAGTGGAAGATTCGAGAAAAAATAAAAGATTTTTAAGGTTTGGTGTCTTGATAAATATTAACATCATTTTACATAGGTGATTTTTTGCAAACTTTGATATTTTTCTAAGGTTCCTAAGATGCCCAAAAGTATGTTCATCAAGTCAATTTCTCATTTTATTACTCATATGATTTTATATGTATTTTTATATAATAAGGATGTTTATGTTTATAGAGCAAAGTGACAAAGGATAGAGTAAAGGAAAGAAGAAGATGTGATCAAGCCTCACTATTGTATTTTAACTCAATGTAAGTGTAATCAAAGTAAAATGCTTGATATGTGTATACCTTAAGTATAAAGTTTGTGTAACCATGTGTAATTAATGATAATGCTAAATTAATGCTTAGGAAATTTTTTATGCCATTGTGTGAACATCTTATGATAAAGGAAAGATGACTAAATTAATGGTTTATGTGTGTGCAGGATTATAGCCAAATGACTCTCAATGCATGGTTAATGTTTATGTTGGTATTTTATGCTTGATAGGAGGAACAGTGGCTTAGAATGGTTATGGAATGTCATATGCAATATATATGAGGTCTAATATGATGATGATGGTATTAAATTAAATGATTTTAGGGTGGATCATATAGTGGCCGAATGGCCCTTGATATATGCTTAGTGTTTTTATTTCATGCTTATGCCTATTTTGTAAAATATGGCTATGTATGATTATGGCACTCTCTATATACATTAATAGATGTATAATATTATGATGACTGTATGAAAATAAATGATTTTAGCATGATTCTTAAAGTCACTAAAATGTTTGTCAAGTGTGTGTTGAGAATGATGATCACATGTAAACTTGCATTTTTGAGCTATAAATGATGTAATATGAGTAGTGATATATCTTTTATCATCTTGGCCGAAATAATAATATGACATTATTGATCAAAATTTTATCATGATAATATACTAAAAAAAGGTATACTATTCATGATGTGATATAGTGGCTTATGATATGTTATTAATAGACACAAAACACAAGGTTAAGGTTTATTATTAATTATGTTCATATTATACATGTTGTGTATTTATGTATGGCTTGGTTATAAGCATGCCATACTATCATCTAATATGATGCATATAAGTACATTTTAAGAAGTGACCATGATAAAATAGTGGATAATAAATCTTTCTTCTTTCTTTTGATCATTTGTTTGGTTGAACAAACTTTACAAGCTATTTTAAGCTAAAATAAGATGGTGAAACTAAAATAGAACTGATTAGTAACCCATACAAGTAAATAACTTAGATGGATAGGTTGAATGGTCAACTAAAGGTTTTTAGTATCTACTAGGGTACTTGGGCCCACATTGGTCATACTAGCCATCCATTCCTTTTGTCCATCAACTTTTATTTTCTTTGGCATGGGTAATACCATAATAAAAGTAAGTAATAACCTAACTCAGAAAGTTACAATTTGCACATCCTTTGTATTACTCTTTATGCAGATGTATGAATGAATTATGGTACATTTTAATAGATAACTCATATGTGCTCATTTGACTTATATATGTTTTCATGTTTATTTTTATAATGATTTTATGCATGCGTGCTTAAGTATATATCAGCTTGTACTTAGATTACACCATTAGGCTATTGCTTAGTGCATTGTGCATTTTTATGATGCATAGGAAAAAGATCTAGATTATAGTCAAAGCCTCGATAGCTATAGCAAATAAAGAGAAGAACACTAGTTGTGTTTTGTTGTTCTGTACATAAAATTATGTGATGTAGTCATATAAAGACACTTTTATGTAGCTTATAAGGGATTAGGCCTAATCTGGATTGTAAATTATTTTGCAATCTTTAAACAATTTTAAATTTCTTTTTAATACTTGTATGGCATCTCTTCCTATTACATGAAATGTGTTTTGAGTTGTTAGATGATTTGGTGTGATATAAGGTTCACAAAAGTTTAGGAACTAAGATTTGTTAAATATGGAAGTGCTTTTTACCTATGATAGTTTACTATTCATTTTAGGATAGTGTCCTAGTACAACTATTACGCTATTGAATTTTTGACATAAGGATTGTCAAAAAGATTTTAAAAGATAAAGGTGAAATTTTATTTAAATAAGATTTTCATGGTTTAATACATACTAAATGACTTTAAAAAGGTTTTTAATTTATTTGAGTTTTAATGGCAAGAAATGATTAAGTAAGTTCGAATGACTCTTTGTGTGTTGCTTCTTATTCGGGTTTGATAATTGGACTAGGTAAGGGGTGTCACATCATAAAATGAAAGAAGTAAGTTAGGAAAATGAAAGCTAGATGAAGGAGCAATATCCATATTTGTTTCATCTAGGTAATTTTGAGGATGAAATTCTTTTAAGAGGGGAAAAAATGTAATGCTTGAAAATCCTAGTGCTGTGAATAGTACTTTTTAAGACGTGAGTAGTGTTTCCTAAGACCCAGGTCATACTAATGCAATCAAATAGGAATATTAGTTATAATATAATTTTAGGTAAAATTTGAATTTAAAACAAAGTCATTTAAATTGTTGAAAATAAGAGTTAAGATTTTATGACAATGTCATGCGAATAGTGACCTAGCTTTAATTGAACTATAAAATGATTAGATAAAAATAAGACATGGATGAAACAAATTAACTCGAACTTAGGTTAATGTTTGGAAGGCTTTTGTTTTTGCTTTCTACTTTAATGTGTAATTAGGTTAATGCATTAATAAGATTTTTTCATGAACTCCAATCTAAACCTACTTGTTTTTAGATATAATTAACATATTATAAGGTAAATGAGTTTTTTGAGATTGACAAAACCTAATACTTGACTATTCCAAATAGTCCATTGGTAATGTAATTGGAATTTTTGAACATCAAGAAGCATTTTCTAAAAATCAAGCAATGTTAAAAAGTGATTGTTTTATTTTGCTTCTCAAGTTTCTTAGGCGTGGTTTTTTTTAGGCTTTTAAAATATGAATAAAGAGGCCTATTGTGATTTTCAGAGGGTTAATTAGGGAAAGAGTTAACAATAATTAAAAAGAAATGGAAATAAAGAGGGTTAGTGAGGGCCTTTAGCTGAAGAAGGGATTAAATCTAGACCATTAGATTAAATCACCTATATAAGTATCAAATTCTTCTAATTTGGTTAAAATTCAAATAGTTATCTTTCCCCACTACCCCTTTTAGCCAATGCCATAGCTCCCACTCCCTTCTTCCTTTTTTTTTTAATATCCACTCAAGCCTAACCCCTAAAACCACTTTTAAACTTCATTTGGCATGGATTAATGTTAGATTATAGTGAGAAAATAAAGATAGAAAGCTTAAATTTCAAGGTTTTTGAGGTAAAAAGATGAAGTAAATAGCAACCAAATTTTGAGAGAGTGGGAGTTTATTTAGTTCGATATTTTTATAAGGGTGCTTAGGGGTTATTAAGGTTTCTATATGGTTAGATTTCATTTTGAATGAGCCTTTGATTTTATATTGATTTTTGATAGGGATTTTGGTGTATAGAATGTAGAAAAAGAAGGAACTAGTAAGATAAAGGGAAAGAAAAAGGCTTGAAAGGCCTAATTAGGTGTATAAAAGATCAAAGGTAAGTGTATTCATTATTGTATACATTGTATGTGTTGAGTTGAATGTTAAAGTGTGTGATTTATGTAAGTAATTAATGTGTGATATGATGAAATGTCATATAATGATTTAATGTGTTATAGTTTAGTTAGTTGTGATTTGATATATGTATTTTTAAGCCTTGATTGATCAAGAATTAATGAAAGATTGATTGAATGCATGATGGGAAAAATACCTAAGTGGCAGTGCATGTGTATATGTTAGATAAAAATGAGGAATATAGTAGGGAATTGAATAATAATGTGTTAATGATATAAGTTAGACATATGAGGAGTGTGTATTTGATGTTTAGCCAAATGATGTATATTGTTAAAGTGATGTATATATTGTTTGAGTGCATCTTTAGATAACTATAAAGTGTTAAATACAAATGGCATGCAGTATGGACAAACATTGCATGTTAAATAATAAAACTTAGACAACATGCTTGAGTTAGGTATGGTAGCCAAACTTAGTATGTGCTCAAGTTAGCATTAGTGTGTCCAATATGGTAATACATTGCACAAATATGTATCTTGTGAATAAGTTGAATGAATATCATGCCTAAGT
>CANXYI012233831.1:0-10909 GCA_948208565.1 Hura crepitans | reverse complement strand
CATGATGCCTTGCATGTAGAATAATTAGACATATATGCATATACACCTTCTCAAGGCCATTTGACCTCCACATATGCACACACATAGCATGCATTAACTCATACTTGACATACATTACACAATTTAACATCCCAACCATTTTTATTGCATTAAATCCTATTAATTACATTAATGGCAAATATTATATACTATGTTAATTTACTTATAAACCTATATCCATAAATTTTAAACATATTAATGTGATTGCATGTACTTAATAACATCATGTGGTATGCTCGAAGTTGTCTCATGCCTTTCTTTTATCTCGAGAATCACGGATTGATGTTTTGCTTATGAGTTCAAATAGTCAAGATTTAGCAAATATCATATAAAATCACATGGGCTCCAAAAAATCAAAACAAGGATATTAAATAACTCTTAGGCATGTAACGAACTTGGGAAAAATGTCAAAACTCAAAAATTCTTACCCGAATGAAAAAGGTCACAATTCACCTTGGGTTTCTCTATGCAATTTCTCCCTAACTGCTCTATCAAATCGAGTGATTTTGGTGTCTATGGAAAGCTCTCAACACAAGCTTTTCATCTATTACAATTTTTGGAGGTGGGTGGTGTCAAATAAAGATGAAAAAGAGAGTAGAGGGGGCTGGTATGTGGTGCCAGCCTTGAGAGGAGAAAAAGAAAAGGAAAAGAAATGAAAAAGTAAAGAATTTATTTGTTATTTATAGTTTTTGAGATAATTAGTTTTTCCTTCTATTTAGGTTTATTTCTACCCCTCTCAAGACTCAGCATTAAATGATTAACACCTCCAAAAATTAGATAAATAAAGATTTTATAAATCACCAAAATCTCAGGTTCGAAAAACGAAAGGAACTAAGAAAATCAACAGAATTACTCAATTGAAAATTCAAAAGAATTACTTCTCGATATCTAAAAATTCTGATTCTAAGGCTAATAGACTTGACAAAATATTTAAGTATTAGGTTGTATAATTCTTGAATTATTTTGAGCAACTTTTTATTTATTTTACGATTTAGTTTTACCTATGGCACTATTCACAAGACCCTATTGTAAAATCTTGTTTAGCATTTTTAGCCATCCAAACGACTTTGGATTGACTTCAAAATTCACCCAAAATTCTCTCATTATTAATACTCCTTGATAGACTACTTAGTGTGACTCGGGTTTTGAGAAATACTATTCATCCTGAGAAGAACTATTCACGAGAGTTGAGATTTTTAGGTCATTACAATCCTAGTTGACTGGTCAACCGATACAAACTATGTTGTCAAAATGTATAAGCATCATTAAATTGGTTGATTATCTCATTTAAACCATTTTTAACATATAACATTGTTTATCCCTCATCTTACATAAAGTAATCACATTGGTCCTTTTACACATCTATGAGGCCTAGACACCTATACCCAGTAACATATGTCAAACAAACATAGCATAGCCAACTTAGGCTTACACAAGCTCAAGAACACCAAACAATCACATTGCATAGATGTATAAGCTAGAAAATTCATCTGGCATCAAAATCACATATTTTACTATTACTTTCATCATTAACAATTATTATCATGTCTAATGCTTCAAGGTTATGCGTAATAATCACATATCACATTACTTGCCATTTCACACATATTATCGGCATTTAGCAATAAGCATACATCATATGGCTATGTACATGGCAGTAACCCATACAATATTCAGGATGGCATTCGTCTGCCAAAAAGCACACACATACATTTTATTTATCATAAGTGCACATTCAAAATGTCATTTAAGCATAAAACATGTTATCCAAGTTATTTATGTATATAATTTACAATTATGCATATATGGCTTACATACATGAATTTCTTCCTCTAAATGTCGAGGCCATTAAAAAAACACGTATACACATTTACAATTATATGTCATGTTTAGATGACTAATATCATATCCATGTTCTTCTAATCGATTATAAATGGTCATTTAGTATTAACATCATATAACAGCATTATAGGGTCATATTATAGCATAAATGAATATGGCATCATTTATAGACCATTTGGCCCACATACATTCACCATGTATCACATTGATGCCATGTATTAACATCCATTAATGTTACACACACATGTGCACCTTAGTTACTTACAACATTAATATATTATTAAAATTCACATAATGCTATTTATTCCTTAATTACTTTATAAATGTGCATCACACATGTATAACATGTTTTAACCATCGCATTATATGTATGCAAATCAAACCATAATATTTTTACCAACCATATCATTTATTAGGCATTATAACATTTAATAGCATTTAATACTATTATGTAACAATTTGGGCATATTGAAATTCATGTATTTAATCCCAAGTTAATGTGATTACACATAGCAAACTCGATCATATAAGACACTTGGTACTTGCCTAAGCCTTCTCCTTGCCTTATGAAGCTCGAGTTGCTGCTTTGCCTATAAATACAAAAGGATACCATATTTAAAAAATAATATAAAATTTGAGGAAATTTAAAAAATTATTTCGAGCCTAGTTATACGCTTTATAGCATCCTAAGAAGCCAGGAAAAATATCAATCTTGAAAAAAGTACTTAGGAGTTGGGAGATCACTAGTCACCTCGAGAGGGAATATAAGATTCCTTTTGAGATACTTCGCTAAAATGGGTATTCTTGGTGTCCGTGGATTGGTCTCAAGCTGTTCTTTTGTTTGGGTTCGATATTTGGTGGTGGGTATGGTAGAGGAAGAAGAAAAAAGACAAGGGAGAAGGGGAGATAGGTGGTGTCAGCAATTTGGGGGAAATTGTGAAGGGAATGGGATAGAAATTGAGGGATTTGGATTGAAAGGGTATTTATAGTTTTTGGAAAATATTTTCTCCAAAACTTTGTAAATTTTTTATCCATTCTAAAAAAAACCAAAATTCCCTTATTTCTATCCCAAAAAATAGTTAAATTGCTCCTCTAAAAACTCTTAAAACCTCGAGCTTGAAAAATGAAGGAAACCCAAAAATTTACTATATTTTTTTCCCGAAAATTAAGTAAATATACTTTTTGATATTAGAAAATTTTGATTCCAAAGCCAATGCACTATTAGGAATATTTGAGTATCAGGTTGTAATATTTTTAGGCTATTTTAAGCAACTTTTGAATTATTATACTATTCAACTTTGCCTATAGCACTATTCATAAAGCACTATTGTAAAATGTTCTTTAGCATTTTTAACCATCGAAATGACTTCAAATTGGCTTCAAACTTTGTCCAAAATTCTCTAATAATTAATACTAACCATCGGTACACTTAGTGCGACTCGAGTTTTGAGAAGCACTATTCATCCTAAGAAGTACTCTTCATGAGAGTCGAGATATTCAGGTTATTACAATTATACACATTTTACTCATACTATCCTACCATTTTGTCCTTTTTACACATAAGATACGATCAAGTGTACATTGCTTCCATACACTTATTTTATCACCATTTCTTTATTGTTTTAACTTATTTAGCATATATTAAACCTTATTATGCAAGTATAATTATTTTAGAACCACTAAAACTATTAAACTTACAACTTTCATAATAGTTATACAAACTAAAAATTAAAAAAAATTAAAGTGTAAACATATTTTACTGAATACACTTGAAAAGTGATTTCTAAATGTCCCGAATACCACTTTATAGCTTCTCTTTACATTTCGCTTGCCTCTTTTCTTTTTTCTTTAAGCTCCATAATAGGTATTAGGTTAGAAAAATTCATAAAAAAATCTACACGAATCAAAACTCAAACATAACACTTGTACCATAATTTTAAACACCCGTAATATCATAGAAGATTATTAAAACCCCAAAAATGTGCTTACCATGGATTTAGGTTTCCAAAAATCTAAATTTAAAATCTCTTATCTTTCTATAAAAACTCTTTTTTTAACAAAATAAGAAACTAGACATGATGAGGATCAATTTAGGTATAATATTCTAGGGTTTTGATTGAGAAATTGTGGTGTTATAATGAAAAAAATAAGGGAAGGAATACCTTAGGGATGCCATCAGCCACACTTGAGAAAGGTTTAAGATAAAGTTGTGTTTTGGTGTTAAGCACACATGTGAAATCACTTATTTATACTAAACACATAGATGACCATGATTTCATAATTTAATGATCCAAAGATCAATTTTTTTCCTATTTTTGTTTCAATCTTTAAAAATTTATTCTCAAACTTTATGACCACTAAAAGTACTTATTAAGACACTGAAAGTCTAGGATTTCACAATTAAAAGACTCCTCAAAGTTCATGCCAAAAAGGCAAAGGAAACAAGCCTAACTTTTTAATCATGCAAACAAGAAATTCAAAAGAAATACTTATCATTGTCAAAAAAATTAAGATATCTTCACCATTAGACTAGTTAAAATTTTTGACCTTAACCTCATGCTATTTTTGGGTTAGTCTGAGCACATCCTAACCTTTTTATATCATAGCTCAAACTATTTTCACACTCCACTAGATATCGATGTAAAAGAATTTTTTAGTTTATGGCTACTTTTAATTCTTTTATTTTGAACCTTATTTTTCCCTTTAATGTTTCATGACTAGTACTCTCCTCTAGGTCTCTTTATTAGGGCCCACTACTCAAGAACACTAATCATAACCTGATAAGTATTATTCATAAAGTTAGGTTTTATGGGTGTTACATAAAAATTTTGATTTTGTGAATAGTACTTTCCCAAGGCATGAATAGTGTTTCCTATGAACCGAGTCACACTAAAGTGATCAAGAGGGAGTATTAATCATAAAATAATAATGGGTGCAATTAGAAATGAGAATAAAGCCATTAGAGTGATTCTAGAAATAACTAGAAATTTTATGTCAGTATCCTATATAAATAGTGACCCAATTAAAGGCAACTGATGAAATATTTTAGATATGATCAAAACGACTCAAAAATAGAATTACTTGAAGGCAAAAAATTTCAATTAGTCTATTGATGCTAATATTAGAAATTTTTTACATCAATAATTATTTTATTTAAATTTATTAAAAATTTGATTGATTAATTAATTGAGTTTTCATTGGTTTTTGGGCATAAAATTTTAAGAGTTTCTAAACTAGGAAATTCTAGAATTTTTGCTGTAGAGAGAGGAATTTTTAGAGGCCTCAAAAATTAAAATCACATTTTTAGAGCTTTAAATTTGAATAGGATTAATCATGGGCATCTGATTGCCACATGGTGAAATCATAGCTGTTGGGGGACTTAATATAAAAGGTGGATATGTTTGTTCATGATATAGAGAATCAAGCATATCATCTTCTTCCTCCCACCCAACAAACCCAACGCCACCCCTTTCTATCTCTTCTCATTTTCTTTCTTTATTTCTCCACCTTTTCTCCCTTTCCAACTCCATTTCATATATCAAAAGTGACCTTTACCACTCTTAGAACTCCATTATTGTGACAATTTGCAAGAACAGGGCAATTTAGGGGAATAAAAAGAGAGGTTTCCAAGTTTAGGGTTTTAAAACACTAAATTTGCAAAAAGTGGAGGATATCCAAGTAAAGGAAAATGACAATGTTTGATGTGCCTCTTGAGAAGCTGAACAATCATATATTAAGTGTATTTAATAAAATATGCATACATTTTTATGTTTGGTGCATTTTCAAGAATAGTTACATTATGCTTAGTTTGTTAGTTTAGGGATTAGGATATCTATAAAATGATAATATAGGTAGATTAGGGTTTATGAGATGTTATATGAATGGAATTAATGAAAAATGGATGAAAAATAAATTAGTTAATAGAGAATATACATTGGCTGAAAGGTATTTACATAAAGGGGATAATGGTAATTTATGTAATCATATCTAAAATTGGCATAATTGGAGTGTATTATGCTTAATAGTAATGCCACATTATGGTTTGAAGGCAAAGAATAAGAAATTCTAATGATGTCGTGAATGGTATATGTGAGGTTTATGTACATTATATGCATACTAGTGTGATACATAATGCATGTTAGTATAATATAGCTTACAAAGTATGTGTTGACATGTTAGCAATTTAAGTTATAAGACTTTAGTGATAGCATAACTGGTATAACAGGACTACTTGTGTTTACATAAGGAGATAATATTTATGATGAGTTAATGTTAAGAAAGGGAACATCTATATGTTACCATAAAATAGTAAATTGCAAGGGAACAAATATGTGTAACCAAATAATTATATCAGTGGACATCGATATGTAATAATGTATATAAGTCACATAATGTATATGTAACTAAAGTAAAGATGTTAAAAGCCCATATGTGTTAGACAATCTACTAGATAAGTTGATCGGTCAACTAGGGAGGTAGCAGTTGCTAGGACACTTCAGTGTCATTTTTATGCTGGTGCGACTGCTATGAAATCCACAAAGGCCACCACACATAATTATGTTGTATATTGATATGATATAATATTTTCATATGGGTGCAACTACCGTGAGGTGTAGTACAACCACTGCACACTTTCATAGGGGTACAACCACCGTGAGGTTTAGTAGGGCCACTGCACAATTTCATACTGGTACAGCAGCTATGTGGTCTAGTAGGGCCACTACACATTTACATGTAGTTGTAGCTATTATGAGGTCCAGTAGGGCCATTGCACACTTTTTTTGAGGTCTAAAATACGAGCTACTGCATATTATGATCTTCATATGTAGTATTAGGATTTGTGTCTATTAGATATAGGGTAAATAAATGGTAAATAAGCATTATGTAAAGTGATGAAAAATGAGTGTGGAAAAAAATTAAGGACATAAATATTATAAATGAAACTAATGTAACTTAATGTGATTAAGTATGTGATGACATAGATATAAGATTATGTATGCACACATCATGACATGTTTTTATGTGGCATTGCATGCTTAATACGATTATGTGTGTGTAAGTGCAAACATATTTTATTGAACCACTAATTTTTATATTTACTGCATTATGTTTTTAATGTGTAGGTTGTAGATAGTCAGCATCGAGCTAACCTTAAAGTAGTAGTGCAGTAGATCCGACTACTACCATTTTGGTATACTTTTGTACTTCATAGTATGATGTGTATAAAAGTATATGGCACTTATATGTAAATAGTTGGGATAAGTTAATTTTATCACATGTACATGTGACAATGTTAATTGAGATGGGTGGTAAGGATCTAAAGGATCGAAGATGCTAGATTGAGATTGAGACTTTGTAGGAGTGTTATTTTATGTAGATTTATTTTAGGATAAGACACTGTGCAACCGTCATGTCGCTTGATTTTTTTCTTTAGTAGGACAGTTTAATTTATGTGCATGTGTATGAAAGGCAAGATTTGTTTACATGTTGGCCTAAGATATTTCATAATCATTACACATACCAAGAAAGGTTTTAAGAAGATAATGGTGAAACTAAGTAAGGTATATTTGCAATGCCTAAAAATTCATCATTTAATGAATAGTGCTCTCGAGCTTTTTACGGTGTCATCTAGGACACTAAAAAACCATATAGTAGCCAAAAAGAGGGTATTGGTCAAACAACTTAGACCAACTAAAAAATGATGAAAACAAGTGAATTAAAAATTTTAGCAAAACCAATAAAACATTTCGGGCTAAGAATTAGTGAATAGTGATCTCAAAAGAGGTTGTGCTAGGATAGCTTTGAGAAGTGCCTAGATGGACCTAAAAATACCACACCCCCAAGCTCAAAAATTCCAATGAATTTATTAGTTAAGGAATTTTAATATTTTAAGGTTGTTTGATAATTATTTAAAAATTTTTATTTAAGCGAGTGAATAGTAACCCTAATTCCCGAAGGAATTTTCACTTGAAATTTATAGGGCCCTTAGTGGGCATTATCAAGAATTTTTGGCTCTAGAATTATGGATTTTAGAGGTCTAGAGAAATTATTTTGAATTTTCAAAGTTTAAGAGAAAATCGAGTTAAAATAGACCGTCAGATCGGCACGTGGCGCAATCCAGGCCTTCCATCTATCTAATATAAAAGAGGTTGCACATATGGGGTGTGCCACATGTGCCAAAGACATTTCCCCCCTAATTTTCTCCTTGGTGGCCGATGCCACTTTCTCTCTCTTCTCACTCCCTTTTTTCTTCATTTCTCCTTCCTCCCACTACCATATCCCATAATCTATATATGGTTTTTGACCTCTATGACTCCCAAAAGCTAATCAAAGTGACAAAATTGAGAAATGAAACTTAGAAAGTGAGATTTGAGCAATTGGTAAATAGTGCCACTTTTTATAGGTACATGGGTTTTTCTTAGGTTTCATATTTTTAATCTATGGTATGTGATATGGGGGTGTTATATACAAAGATAGATCTCAGTCATGAGTTACATTAATTTTTGTAGAAATTTTCTAAATGTGAAACCATTATGTTTATATTAATTTAGAGGAATTAATGGAGGAAGAGAAAATTGATGGATTTAGAGAGGCTGTGACATATCTTGGAGCCTACTATAAGTGAATTTAGTGGAAACTTGTATTGTATTTGTGTGTTGTGATATTTAGGTGTGTAAATATGTGTATGGAAATGTGTGTGTGCAAGTATATGTGTGTGTTTGAATGCAAAAAAACCTAGGAATGATCTTAGTATGGTGAAAGAAATAAGTGAGAATGAACAAATAAATGAAATAAATATGTATGTGAGGGTGGTAAGTTAGGTCGAATGGTGTGTGTGAAGTTTAGGCATGGATGTGTGTTTTAATGTATGGCAATTGATAAGAATATAACCATAGGATAGTAAGAATTAGATTGGTATGATGATTGGTGGAGGAAATTTTGATAAATGGTTAGGGATAAAAATGTGGTTGTGTATGAATTCGGGGTAAGTTATAGGATGTATGAGGAAGTAGTAGGAAAAAGGATGTAATTGAGAATGTAAACAAGATAAGTAATAGTATGGTTCATTGAGTAAAGTAGGAAATGAATTTTGTATGTGAAGTATAGACATGATGATTGTAAGATTGCAAAGAGAGAAGAAATAAATAAATAGAAGAAAA
Source organism: Hura crepitans (assembly GCA_948208565.1). NCBI lineage: Eukaryota > Viridiplantae > Streptophyta > Magnoliopsida > Malpighiales > Euphorbiaceae > Hura > Hura crepitans. Next base: position 1,868 of record CANXYI012233831.1, on the reverse strand, counting down.
TATGTTTAAATAAATTATTAAATATTAGGAATTAATTAAATAAAAAGGATGGATACTGATGAAGGAAAGTATGTAATACGTAGAGAACATGTTTTAATGTGGTTAGTAATAATTGAACGTAATGATAAGCATTGTGAGAATTATGGAAAGAATAATGGTTGTTATATGGAGCTAAGTGATATGGAAATTAATTAAGTAAAGATTATCTAATGTGTTGATCTAAAATCTAGAAAGATTATACAGTTACATGACTCGTAAAAAAATATGTTCAAAATGATTACATGAGACCGTGTCAAATTCAATGAATAGTAAGAAAACAAATAAGGTAATTATGATGGTAAAAAGAAGATTATAAATTATTGATTATACTTGAAAGAGTTAAAGTATTCAATATAATAATTAGTCTCTATTAATGGTTTCTAAAATATTTAAGCATAAGCTCTTGGAAACAGTAAATGAACTAATGTGCTTATATTATGTAAAAGAAATTAGGAAAGGTACCAAAGGATAATCAATGTGAGAATAATTGAGAATGTTAATTATAAACATTATATGGAGTGGAAAACAACTAAATGAATAGTAAAATACAAAACGACCATATGAATAGTGGAATGAGAAAAATGACTAAATGAATAGTAAGAGGGAAAATGACCAAATGAATAGTGAATCATGAGAATGCCTTGTAATTGAAATAAGGTGCATAAAAGGCACCAATATTGGGTTTGTGGAACTAATAAGAATAAGACAATATTGAAAAAATTACATTTAGATAAGCAAATGGTAAGAAATGCAATAGCCTAATGGCTAGAAATACACTGGATTGGTTGACTGGTTAACTAGTGATTAGCAGCTACTAGAAATACACTGGATTGGTTAATTGGTCAACTAGGGATTAGCGGCTACTAGAGGTTGGGTTTGAATAGATTTTAGCCTGTGCATGGTGGGTATAGCTACTGAGCATTTATTTGAGCCTGCATGCTCTAGGTACTGAAAGGTTTACGGACTGATTCTTGCTACCCACTTGATGATTGTGGATATTGGGAGGTCCTACGGGGTAGATCCCTATTATCCACTAGATATATGATGCTGATGATGTTAATATGTATTGGTATGTTGGGAGGTCCCATGGGGCTAATCCCTACTATCCCTATTGTAGGTATTAGGAGGTCCATAGACAGATCCCTACTATCTGCTAATCTAGTATCGAAAGGTTCCTAGGCACTAATCCTTGCTATTGGATAGAAGGTGTGTACAAATATTAAGGTCTAGAATATGGGCTACCATACTTGATGATATTTGATATCGATTTGTATGATTCTCGGACCAAGTAGGTGCAGCTACTGAGGCCTAAAATGAGGGACTCTACACAATATGATTCCTGATATCTGGTGGTTGGGAGTTGTCCCTAAGCTTTGGGGCTATAAATGGAATAACAGAAAAGCTTAAATGAAATTAATGGCATACAATGAAAATATTGGTATCTTAAATTATGATAATTAGAACAACCTATGAGTAAAATCAATATGAATGAAAGATAAGCTATAAGAAGGTAATTAATGGACACATTTAATTTTATGATCAATCCTAGAGGATGTAAATGAATTATGTAAATATGATAGATAATTAGAGCATACAAATGAAAGGGCTATAAAAGGGTGAGATCATTATAAGTAAACCTTCAATGGACTGTATAACTAAAGTAATACATTAAATAAACTAAGTGATAGAATGATTGTAACGCCCCTGTCACCCCCTTGCAGATATTGTCCGCTTTGGGCCACTGCCCTTCACGGTTTTGTTCTTGGGCAAAGGGAAGGACTTCCCAAGTGGTCACCCATCTTGTGACTACTCTGGTCCAAACACGTTTA
>CANXYI012233809.1:0-10030 GCA_948208565.1 Hura crepitans | reverse complement strand
ATTATGATATGTTATTTTGATACTTGAAATGCATGAATGAGTGAATACATGATCTTTACATCAAGTTATTGATTTGTTTTCCCTAAAGGTCATTTGTTAAACAAGCAATATATATATATAAATTTATTTAAGTAGCTATTTAAATGTGAAGCTAAATGTAATATAATGATGGCCTTTATATGTTGACAACCTAGCTTGGATATGTTAATCGATTAACTAGGGAGATTAGCAGCTACTAGGGCACTTCAATTCTTATTTTAGACCTACGGGATAATGTATTTGCCTTCAAGCTAGACCTACGAGCCAATGTATCTACCTTTAGGCCAGATCTTCAAATCAATGTATTAGTTCTTCATGGTCAATGCCAAACCTTTGCGGTCAATGTATTAGACCTTCGGATCAATGCTAGACCTTTGTGGTCAATGATTCCAGATATCCAATTTTGAGTACATCTTTTATATATGTTATATCATAAATAAATGAATGCTATATGATGACATTGCCTGAATTATGATTTTATAATAAATGGGATATCTAAAATTATTAGTTGTATGCTTATGTGCATTATGATCAAATAAGAGGCATAGTTTGATTAATGCATGCACATTATACTATAATGAATACTTATTTGGTTCTGAGATGGACTTGTGTATAAATATACTTGGATTTTATTTTGTAAAGCTTTGTTATGTCAAGGTTATAGACATAATATATTGTTCTATTCTCGATATAATATAATATGTGTGTTAATCATACATTTGTTTATTTAACTCAATCACATATACATACTACTATCATGTCATATTTATAGCACACACACACATATATATATATATATGTATATGTATGTATGTATGTATATATATATGTATGTGTGTGTGTGTGTTTATATATACACATATACATATATATATACATATATATATATATATATATACACATATACATATACATACACACACAAATACATATATATATATATATATATATATATGTGTGTGTGTGTGAGCGTGTGTATGTTTGTATGTGTGTGTGTATGTATATGTGTATATATGTACACATATACATACATACACGCACACACACACACATATATATATATATGTATATGTGTACATATATACATATATACATACACACACATATATATGTATGTGTGTGTATGTGTATATATATACACATATATACATATATACATACATACAACACACACATATACATACATACATAAATTTGTATATGTGTGTAAGTGTATATGATTGATTACACCACTAAGCTATGAAGCTTAGTGCATCGTTGTTGCGATGCGCATGTATTTTGGAAGGCATAGGGAAAGGTTAGTCAGATGACAAATAAAAAGGTTCAAAGAGAAGTCATATTATGTAATCTGTGTATTATGATATATAAGCATGAAAAGTTGTAATATTATGGGTTTGAAATATGGATCATGTATATATATATATTATGTAATGATAACTGTATAAGGAAGGTTATAGGTATGTAGAGATATTGTATATTCTTATATGGTTTTGGGCATGGCATATGTATGATGTGTGATGAAATCTTTATCCATGTGGTTTATGGATGGATATTAGATATGTGTATGTTTATAATTGTGAGTATGTTAGATTGTGTAAAATTGAGAAGTATTAATTATATGTTATGATGTTTTTGAGATGAGCTGATAATGTATTAGAGCAATCAGAAGGATCATAGAGTTGGGATATGATGTTTGGATGCTTTTAGAAGTTTTTATTTATTGCAGGTTACTATTTGGGTTAGTGTCCCTGAACAACCATTATGCTGCCTGAATTTTAACATAATGATCTCTAATAGTATAACTATAACAGAGTTTTCATTAATACTAGTTTTTATAGAGTTGTATAATAAGTTTTGTTTTCAGAAAGAGTTTTTAATATTATGGAATATAAGTAAGATAAGATACATGATAAGTGGATGTTGGTTGTGTGCCACCTCGCTTAGGTCTAATGAACAGATTGAATAAAGGTTGTCACATTTAGTCTATGTTCCTCCACTTCTAGCCCATCTAATTGATCTCCTCAATCTCAAGGACTATTGAGATCAACTTAGAAAATTCTCTAATTTTAAGGCTAGACACATGTACCCCAATGTCATAGTTAAGCCTTGCTTGGAATTTTTTACATCTGGTAGATTTTATCACATACATGTTCTTAGCATATTTTACGAGCCTTCATCTATTACTACTTTAGCTACAAAAACTCCTTAGATCTTGCCTCCCTATAAGTTTCACTGATATACCTTTTTTTGATCTATACCTAGAAGAACTCCCAAGTGAGCATCTCAATTGGCTTTCCTTTCATCAAAGTCACCCACTAGTTATATGCCTCATTCTGTAGAAAAGATTTAGCACAAATCATACTCTACTCTACTGTGCATTCTAACTGCTTTAGCACTCATAGTGTGATTCACCTAAAACTCAGTAGTGACTGAATAATCCATCTTGAGGCCATAGAACTTCTCTATGCCAAACTTTTAGAGTCTCTCCACTATAGATCTCCTGTAAGGGGCTAGTTGTAGATGAGGTGGTAGATGCGGTGGTTGAGGTACTACTACAGTAGCCTATCTCAAGAGCTCTATCAAAATGGGAAACATCACTTGCTAGGTCTGCGCCTATGCTCCTATTGTTTCTAGGTTAGAGGTTACTGGTCTTTCTAAGTCATCCCTACTCACCGAGGCTTGACTTTTAACATCTTCCTTAACTACCTTAATTAAATCATCTAACATCTCACACCTAAGATCAACAGAGAGCACTTACATGAGCAACTATAGCTTATACATGATATGCATAACTCAATCACATGAATGCACTTACACACATTCACGCAGTGGATACATGACCCTAAGTCTAATGCAGCCTAAATTGACTGCCTAAACCAGGCTACCCAAACATAAACCACTTAAACCTGGCTTTGATACCACAAAATGTGATACCCCTTATCCCATTATCTGAAGCCACTAGATAGAGAAGTGCCACATTGTGTGCCTTAGGTATCGGATACACTATATGATCACATTCTCATCTTTGTTATATATACCCATCTCATTCACATATCACATTCTCATCACATACTCATCATTCATTCATACTCTTATCATTATAAGATTATTTATGTAATATTTAAAGAAAACTAATGAAAGTTAAATATATAATTGAATCATGGAAATATGTTATTTCACAAACTGAAGTTTAAAACATCATTCTGACAAAGTTTACAAAATGTCTAAAATAAAAACTATTTACAAAGCCTTTAAACATGATAAAATAAATAAACATATGCATGCTTCCAAATAGCTATAGAGTCCCTCATAAAGTACCTCCTCTATCGAAGCTTATCTATAACCTATGCATGGAAAACCAACGCACTAAGGAAACATTTAGTGGTGCATAAATAACTTTAGTTTACCTTACTACCATCATAATATATACTATATAGATATGGCAATATAATTATCAATATAGCAAAGTATCACATACATTTATGCATGAACTTACTAGAACTTACCTGAAGGAATGGTCTCATGGAAACATTATACATGCATATGCTTATCTCATTATACAATCATCATATAAATTACATTACAGGTTGTCCACATTAGATTAGTCTATAGTCATAATTAAGTCTCACACATAAGATTATCTTTGTCATTTTTTAATTAGCTCATGTTATTTCATTTATATTAGTTTACCTAAGATAAATTAACCTAATGTACACCTGAACTAAAGTAGAATGGACAACGAGTATCATAATTGCTTCGGAGAGTTACAATTGCTTCGAAAGGCCACAATTGCTCTGAAGAGCTACATAATTAGTTTGAAAAGCCTTATAATTACTTCGGAGAGTAACATAATTGATTCAAAAAGCTATATAATTTAGAAGACACAATATTACTCCTTAAAAACCTATTAGCATGCCAATATATCCCAATGCTATCAATAGCCTAGCCATACATGGACATAATTCATAATTACCAGTTCATCATGCCATTATCTCATCTTTTGTTACAACCTTTGTGTCTCATAATACATATTTTACTCATGATGTTTCAACATACCACATCATTCTCAATTTATTAGAGCATTTCAATTTACTCAATTAGATATAACTTTAACACATTTATGCCTTCACATTTCTTATTATTATATAATCAACACATTCTCATATCTTATTTACAAAACATGTTTGTTGTATACAATGTCACATAACATCAAGCCATAATCCAATTATCTCTTTAGAGTGTTTATTGTTCATTTTAAGCATTAATACAACATAGTATCCCAAATTCCTTAACACATAAACTATAAAGCCTCATTATGTCACATTTAGTATATAGTTTCTCTTCCCAGCATTCAAGTATGAACCCAAAAATAGTGCCTCAATTATGCCAAATTTTCATGCATTATATGTCTCAAATATAGTGTAAAGTTATTGTAAGAAGTCCGATGGAAAATGGTTTACAAAATCATTGCAATTCATAAAAGAAGATGAAAATAAGTTATGCTTTGGAGGGGTCATCGACATAACCTATAAATGGTCATAGCCATGAGGCCTATTTATCTATAGAAAACAACATGAATTTTTTTATAAAAATAACAATAAACTTAGCCAAATTCATTCCAAAACACAACAAATCACTTTCAATTTTATTATAACTTAAAACATAAGTATTTTAACACATTTTCTCACATTTTGCATAAACAATTGCACATAAATTTCATACAATTTCATCAATTATAGGCAAAATACAACAAAAAGCTAAATACTAACAACTATGAAGAAATTTATGGAAGAAACTCAAATTTGCTCATGCACATATTATTCTGAGAAGCATAGAATCATTTTGGAAGCGCTCACTCTTTAAAAATGGCCTTGCCTTTGGCTTTTTACTTCCTAGCCTCAACCTCTCATTCTCCTTCTTCTTCTTCTTTTACTTCTTCTTCTTCACCATAATACAACATAAAACACCTCATAGACACGTACAAACTCACTAAGAAGTAGCATAAACACTAATGCACAAATAATTATGATGAATAGATGAATTACCTTGCAAAAGTTTGATAAAAAAGGTTTTTTATAACTTTAGAAGAAAAAATGGTAGAAAAAAAATGTCAATTAGTTTTTCCTTTCTATTAACTATATTAAAAAATAGGCTTTTTATACCTTAGCAGCCAATGGCTAAGATTAACCCACTTAAGTCCCATCTAATGATCCACATAAGTTTATAACCTGTTTTCACTTACAGTCCTCATAAAAATTATTTTTATGCAATTAAGTCCTTAAAAGTTCAACAAATTCAAATATTAATTATTTTTATGAAAACTTTATTTATTTTAAAATCTCAAAAATATTTTTATTATTTTTTCATACAAGCATACACATATATTATTTTATTATCTTTTATAGGCCATTAGTGTGGAGTGCTACACTTTTGGCTCATGGCTGTGACCCCTATATAGGCTACTAGTCAAATCAGGCATCATGGCCGTGACCCCTAGGGGCACATAGTCATATCCCTTTATTCTAGCAAATAAAATGTTACATGTTTTGTTAAACAAATTGTTATTAAAAAGGATTTTTAATACCATTTAAATTAATGCAAATTTCACTTTCTTTATAATAAGATTAACATGGAATCAATGTGATTGGCTAGAAAATGCACGAGAAACTAGAAAATGCACGAGAAATTATATGAATTCTATGATGTGCTTAAAGAAATAAATGTATGATAAGTTGAGACATGGTACGCAATTATTGATGATATCATTATAATACTTTGAGATGATTTGAGCATGAAGTGGTGACATGAGTATGATGATGATAAGAATTATAAAGTGATTATATATGTATCAGATTGAGAACATAAGGTGAATTTTCGTCACGATGTTATAAAATGATGAAATGTCTAGTTATGGTATGTTTCTAGAAATAATTGAAAAATAGGATCATGGTTTTAAAAACTAGGTAATATAAATATTTGGTTATGACATTCCATTCTTAAACACATGAGTTTTATTGAATTACTTCAACTAATTTGTGTCTGATGAGTTGCAACATGAAATGGCATGTGTAATCTGTTATTGTTCTTAAAAGCATAAGCTTATTAATGTGCACATATGAGAATGTAATGAGGAATAAACCTCTAAATTGAATATATGAGATAGACTTGATATACCTATATATGCCTAGAATATAATAGCGTTTGGATAAGTTAGCATGCTAATAAGGTCTTCTAGTAGTATTGCATTTTGATAAATATGTATATTATGGGTATAGCCACATAAGCCCAATTGTAGCACTATACAATTGTACGCTCTAATAAGCAATACTATTCTATTGCGAGTATAGCCATGTAAGCCCCGTTGTGGTATTGTACATTTGTGAGCTTATTATACACTATATGATATTTTTATGGGTCAGATGCATAAGCTTTATTATGGTATCATACAATAGATAAGCTTCGATGAGTATTTCTAATACTAGTTATCCAATCTATATAGATCTTGGAATATAATGGGCATTGAATTTATAATTAATTGAATGAACAATGAAATTAAGAATCATATATGATGTACATTATATGAATTGAATGTTAGTTCTTGCATATCTATAACATAAGTTCATATATGACATTTTTAATACTAAAAATCGATGAGGTAAGTGAAGGTAAGGGCATGCACACGAGAACATTACGATGAAGTGACAATAATATGGAATTGTTGTGATTATGAACCTTGATTATGTAAACTAGTTTATGCATGTAAAGCATATGTTTGATGGTGGAATTATGGTCAATGTGTACATTTGTTTTTATGGTTATTTAAAGTTATTTTATGTACCACTAAGTGAATTTTTCTTAGCACGTTAGCTGTTTCCATGAATAGGTTAATCATTTTGGCATCAATAGAGATAACATTTGCAAGTGGGGTTCATAATTGTTTTAGAGCATTTTGATTTTAACATTCCATAAGCATGATTACATCAATTTATTTTAGTTGTTATTTTGATTTTTCCTTTGGATCTCAACTTTTGGTCTAAAGTTTAATTATGGTTTATATTTTGATTCATAACTATTTATTGATTTTGCTTGATTTTCAAAGCTTGCATTTGAGATTTGGTTTTTAACTGTGATTAGACCATAATGCATAATTTTGAGGTTGGAATTGATACTGGTTTTAAGACAAGGATACATTTTTTGGATTGTATGTTTGAATGTATAAGAATAGGTGAATACTTGTACATGTAAAGTGATTGGTGCCGTAGGCACATAATGTTGCACCCCTTCAGCTAGAATCTTAGGACATCGAACATATGGGTGTTACGTGTATCCTTCCTCCTGAGACTAACTTATGTAATATTTATATTATATATTTGATCTTCCTTAAAGGACTAAAAACACCTAAATTCCTTATAACACTCACAAAAAATATTTTCCTACTCTCTAGACACAAATAAATTGTAAACAGGGTGAGTAGGGTTGAATCTACAGAGACTGGTTTAATTTAAATCTTCCAAAAACTAAGACAAATAATCCAAATAATTAAATGTAGGATTTTAAGCAAATAAAATTGAAGCAATAAATTAATTCAATCGAAAGATAGAAAATTAAATGGGAAAATCAATAGATGGAAATCTAGCACAACAATTAATTTTAGTTTAGTTCTCAGGATTGATCATTGATATAAAAAATATTCAATTTATTATTTCAGTCACTCAATTATGGTTATTGATAATCATCTAATAACCAATTCCTCTTTAAGAATAGATTAATTATGAAAACATCAAAAATTAATCCCCATTTAATCAGGTAGTCTTAGAACACCGTTATAAAATTTAACATGTTAAAAGCATTAAGAATTAGAGGAACCTAATTCTAACTTATAAACTTGACAATGCAGTTTATTACAATTAGATTATATATTTCCATAATACAATTCATAAGTTGGTTGCTATGAAAATCAAATTTATCAAGTAATTATCTTCTTAAAAATCTGAATAGTAGTCACTATTAAATTAATTACTATAGAATCAATAGAATAGCAATATGAATGTAACAGGAAATATACGATAACTGAAATAATAAAGAGAAGAGAAGAATTTAATTAGATCTCACAATCCTTGTTGGACATAAACTTTAATAACTTTTGACTAAAATGAAGAAATTAGCCACACATATTCTTGACAAAACTTAGAAGAAAATTTAGAATATAGAAGTCCAGAATGAGGAATACATTCCTTTCACAAATCCTAAAAATAGAGAGAAAGAATCCTAAAAGGAAAGGGAATTAACTCTTAAAATGCTTCCAAAAGATTAGGAAGGATATAAAAAGTAGGAATTAAATATTCTCCAAAATTATCCTAATTAAAGAGAGATTATTCGCCTAAAAATTATGCCAAAAAAGTATAGCTAAATATGACAACTGTTTGATAAAAATCGGGTTACATCTAATAGGTGCCTATGACCCTTAGTCTTGACCTAAGGCTAATACTTGCAGCTAGGCAAATTCTCTAAAAAGGCTTAAAAAATCCTTAAATTGACTTGAGATGTAACAACCCAAAAATTCCGACCTTTCTAAATAGTACTTTCCTAGGATGAATAGTATTTCTATTTCATCCTACTGGATAAAAGTATTAATTATAAAATAATTTTGAAAAATTTTTAAACCAATTGAAAGTCATTTGGTTGGTTAAAAATGCTAAGACAATTTTTACAACAGTGTCTTGTAAATAGTGATCAAAGCAAAGCTGAACCGTAAAATATTTTAAAAGTTGCTCAAAAAATTTTGGGACTTATATAACCTGATACTCAAAAACTCTAACGAGCCTATTAGCGCTAGAATTGGCATTTTTGGGGATCGAAAAGTATTTTTACTAAAATCGAGTTATGTTAAATATTGCCTTTTTAATATGTTTTTCACGATTTTCAAGCACAAATTTTTATGGGCTTTTAAGGGCTGATTGAGGAATATTTATAAAGTCTTGAAAGAAAGAAATCAGGGTAAGAAAATGTTAAAAAAAAGGGAAATTATATAAGGTCAAACTTATGGTTAAAAGATAAAAGACTTCATCTTCTCTTTTGAGACCACAAGCCGACACCACCAAAGGAGTAAGAGGAGCCATTTTTAGCTTTCTCCACCTTAAAATTCACTCGATTTCTTTCATTCAAGACTTAAGTCCGCACCTCCATAACCCGATAAGCTCAATTCCACCTTGATTTGCGCAAGAAAATGAAGAAAAAAAGCGAATTAAACCCAAAATGAATAGTGATCAACTTTAGGTTGGGTAAGTTTTTTTGAAACCCGATATTTTTTCCAAATTCCCTAGGTGCCTAAGAGTGTGTCTACGCTTTCGGTTTCATGTTTTAAGCTTCTGTTGATTTTATATGAATTTTTGTTTATGGAGTTTATTCTTGGTAGTTATCGAAACGGAACAAGCTTGTGATAAGGGGAAGGTGAAGGCCTAGACAAGCTCTATGGTATATTTTGGACATTATAGGTATGTGTAATTGATCTATCTTATGCAAATTTTTGTATGCCCTAGCTTACGCCTAATGTATGTATATGTATGCTTATGAAGAAATGGCTATGTATGTGATTCTTTGGCATGCAAATCATGATGTTTGATGATATATATAACATGTATGTATGTTAAATAATGAAAGGAAATATGTATAAGTATGGTATAGCATGGTGGCTAAATGGCCATTGGAGTATGTTTATGGGTATATGTCATGTAATGCATGTGAAAAAGCATAATTGTTGACTTATGAATGCTTTTATACAATATAAGCATGAGATAAGACATGAAGAATGATGTATATATATATGTAAGGATGGAGGTGTGAATGTATCATATATATATGTTTGCATGTAAGTATGCATCATGTTAGTTGAATGTTAGATTTTATGCATTTATAGCATAATGAGATGACATACATGAGAGATTAGGTATGGTATAAGATAAAAGCATATATTGATGCTTGGTATGCCTTA
>CANXYI012233788.1:0-10633 GCA_948208565.1 Hura crepitans | reverse complement strand
AAACAAATAATATAATTACCTTTACTTTAAAACTCTTAAGTGACTGTACAAGCTGAGAATCTCTCCCACTCGCTGTCTACATTCAGCCACATTTATAAGGTTAACTATAATCCAATTTATTTCAGTAAATAAGTTAATTTGCTGTTTCAGATTTCTTGAACCCCATACAGAAATATAAACCGCTGACGATAATTGTTACACCTATAAGCTATTTTAAATATTAAATTTAATAAAATAAAATTAGATTTGTGGCTAAAATAAAAGATATCATGATTACCAACTATCAGCATTTGATCTTGTTATTAATAATTACGAAAAGTTTTGAATTCAATTTTTTTTTATGATGTTTAAAAAAATATATAATTACAAAAAAAATATTTACTACTAAATAACTGGATTTGCTTTCATGCGCTTACAACTGATTTGAATTTTGCCTTAAATATAAATAAATAAATAAGTTAAAAAGATACTTTTCACATAAATTTTAATTCTTTTGTGACAGAAATGAGGGACCAACGTGTATGGATCCTCCTATTCCAAGAGCTCTGTCTCTCTCTCTCTTTAATAATTTCCCTCAAGTTAGGGCATCGTTTTCAACACTTCTTTTTATTTTAATGCAGTAGCTGAATCCTGACTTGACAACTTTGTTTTTTTTTTTTTTAAATATATTTCATTAAAACCTTATATAAATATATGTGTGTGTGTGTGGTAGTTTGCTACCACACACAATCAAAAGTAATTAATATTAAAGATTATGAGATTTTAAATGCGGAAAGCATTTTGGAGACCTATAGTTCAAATTTAGTGCTTATTTCTTAATGACGTATTAAAATATGTAATCTTCAATTAAATGGAACGTGTCCAAGTTAAGTTATTTACAGTCTCATTTTATAATTAGAAATTTCAGATTATACTATTATCTAAGTAGAATAATAATTAAGTCAACATTAAAATTTATTTTCAATCCTCATCTACACATGGTTTTAAATTTAATTTCAGATTGAAAATTTAAATATTTTAATTTGATGTAATTTTTCTTTTAATAGACATGTAAAATATTTTTAAATATATTATTCTTAGACGACCAGCCAACAAAGTTAAATCAGTTGGTATAGGAGAGAAACTCTCCTTGCATTATCAATCCGACTTTTCCATTTCGATAAGTAAATTTTTCTCCTTCTAAACCTAATATATAATGGATTAGTCATTGAAAAACTGTTATATATAGAAAAAAAATGATGTTTCTCTCTATGTAAATTGTTGTTTTTATTATTATTTGTTCCACCATGGAAAGTTTTTTTCCGTTGGCAAATAGCATTTTGAAATTATTTAATACACCATTTATATAAAGTGCCAATTAATTTTATCCAAAAATAAAAAATTATATACATACTTAAATTCAAAATGGTTAACAAAGTCTAAAGCTTCATTTCCTTTTTGAATATTATTAAATGGACAATTTAATAAAAGGAGAGTCAAAACAACAATAATGAAATGAATTTTGTCGAAGTTCAAACGTGTTTCTATGAAGATTCAAATTAAGCAACATTAATGACCGACAAACCAAGTATTTTTTTTTAAAAAAAAAGAAAAGAAAAGAAATTAAAAGTGTTTCGTAAAAGAAAATGGGCGATGTTGCTGTAGATTTCTAACAAAAGAATAGAAAAGAAAGAAACCCATAATCAATTGTCAACCTAACACAAGTCTTGTCCCTAAAATCGCTCATGCTTTTCCTAAAAGTTTCTTCTTGGAATTCACCACAAAATAATATAAGTAATGTTATTAGAACCGGATTGAAAATCAGATCGAATAATTAATTGAATTATGATATGATCAGTTCGACCAGTAGAATCATATTAAATCGAATTTTTTATTTTTTAAATAAAATCACTTATAAAAAAATTTAATAACATAAAATGAACAATAACATATTAAATAAATTATATAAAATAATAAAATGAGTAAATAATTAATATATATACAAATAAATTTAACAATAATAATATAATAAATTAATATAAAGTGAGGTATTGAAATTTATTTATATGCTAAAATCTAGAAAAAAGTTCAATGAAAAAATTAATATGTTTTTATTCTATTTAATATAATTTTTATAATTTTTTAATTAAATAAATTTATTAAAATAGTTATAATTAAAATGATCTAATTATTGATCAACTAAAATATAAATAATTGACTAAATTTTATTATTAATTTTCTTAAATAGCTTTTAAATTATAAAAATAACTTAAAAATATTAAAAGAAAATTATAAATCTAAAATAATGTAAAAAAAATGTAAAAAAAAAGCTAAAATTGTGAAATTTCTGATTCAATCTGGTTTTTTCGTTTCTTGATTCAACTAATTTTTTCTGGTTCAAACCTTCAATCTGATATTTATTATTCTGGATTTTAACACTCAAACGGACAAGATCAACTCCCAATTTATTCGAATCAGTCCGCTCAACCGGTCCGATTTTAATAACATGAATACAAGTAATGGTTTTGCATGCCTACAAAACGCATACAGACCTATTCACACACGAGAGGCATGTTTCATTTGTTTATTTTCTTTTTCTGTATTTTATTTCTTCAAGATTTGTGAAGATTTATTTATTTATTTTTATTTTGATCTGAAAGATTTACTTCTATTAAAGTTTTGAAAACAAGTCAACAAAGATGATTTTTTTACACTATTTAGATTTTAAGATTTATTTGTATGATTAACTCGAATTTGTCACTATTAGAAAAGATACAGTTTAGTGACTGATTTTAATGACTGAATAGAAACGGTTGTTAATTAGTGATTAATAGCATAATCGGTCGCTAAAAGAAAAAAATAATGCATTTAATTAAATATAGAAAACAAAGACGGATTAAAGATCGAAACAAAAATTGTCGCTAAATTTAGTGTGCCTTTATAGCGACCAATTTAGTGATTAAAATTTCGTTTGAAATTATTTCATTAAGAATTTGATAGCGACCGAAATTTCGGTCCTATATTAAATGAAAATTATTTTGTTATAGTTAGAAATCAATTTTGCCTCCGAAATTAAGTGGTGGGAATAATATAAATAATATTCATGAAGCCGATATTTTTTCTTATAAACTTTTAGCGACCGAATTTTTATGCTAATTAGTTGCTAATTCAGTCATTAAGATTTACTTAGATTTTTTATTCTTCAAATATTATTTATTAATTTATTTTTAACATATCATTAATTAATTTAAAAAAATTCTTTTAATTATTATTAATATAAATAATATTATGATTTCATTAATAATTAATTAATTATGAAGAAATTTAAATAATTAATACTTAATATATAGTATTAAATAAAAATAAAAGAAATTAATGCTTAATTAATTAAAGACTTAATTTGTGGATTCATATTAATTTATGTAATTAATAATAAATTATCATTAATCATAAAAATATTAATAATATTGATGTAAATGATGTTAGACTTATTAATTTCTTATTAAGGCCCGAATTTAAACCAAATTCAAAAAGTGTGCATGACCTGATTCAGATTCTGATCCAAAAAATTTAGAGTCGGATAAAGGTTAATTTGAAATACAAATAAATCAATCAAAAATTAATCCGAATGAATTGAGGGATGTGACAATCATAATTTTATTCATATATTCATTTTTTTTATCAATCCTATATATTGATGTGTTTGTATTTTAATTATTGATATCAATTTGATTTAATATTATTACGTAAAATAATATATAATTTACTATTTTTCCTAATTATTATTATTAAATTTGATTATATCTATTTAATGTTTGATTAAATTTTATTATTTTTCAATTTATTTATCAAATAAATATATCAATATTGTGTCATTTTTTTAATATCATTATTACATGATTTCGATAATAATTGATATATATCATTTTATTATTATTATTATTATTATTATTATTATTATTATTATTATCTTTAAGATATAAAATCTAATTAAAATAAATTCATGATCTTAAATTTTTCATTTTTTAACTTATAAAATTCGATTAAAATCAATTAATTAGTCAAATTACATATAACCCTTTCATGATTTTTTATTATTATCTTTTTCCACCCTAATATCTCTCATATAAATACTTTTTTTTACCCATTCCTTTCCCCTCTTTTTTTAGCCATCCCCCTCTCTCCTCTCTACCTTTTTTCTTCCTCCTCCCACCCTGTACAGTGCACGGTCAAGCAAACAAGTGCTTGATGAAGATGTTGGAAGCAGAGAAAGGTTTAATAATGCAGAGAACAGTTCAGAAGGTTTTGGTCACCTTCTTCTTCTCTCTCCACTTGAAATGACTAATCACTACTACCACTTCCATTCTATGTGACGTGATACAATGGGGGAGAAAGAGCAACCATTGTCACTCCTCTACCAACTGCAATGTTTTTCGTGTCCCTCCTTTTTGATAGGGTGCATTTATACACCATTTTTTTTATAATTTTCCATGCTTTTACATGTTTAATTCTGCTTAATTGATAAAGATTGACTTAGTTTAGGAATTTTGGTTATTTTGGACAGGCTTTATAAATTTCAAGTCAATTCATAGAGTTTTGAAAACTTTTTGAAAAATCTACCTAGCTGTAAGTGTTAGCCTTGGGTCAAGGCTAAAGGTCATAGCCAACTATCAGATATAGCCCGATTTTATTAGACAACTGTCATATTTAGTCGTACTTTTTAAGCAAAATTTTGTGAGAAATAATCCCTTGCTGATTATGATAATTTTAGAGAATATTTGAATTCTTATTTTTTATCTTTCCTAAACTTTTAGAGAGATTTTAAGAATTAAACTCTCCTCTTTAGGGATTCTCTTTATTCCTATTTATTATCTGTAAAAGAAAAACGTGAGGGGGGACTAGAGAACGGAGATTCTGAATATTTTTTCTGCTGTGTTTGCCAAAATATGTGTGGCTGATTTATTCACTCTAGCCAAGGATTATTAAAGTTTATGTTCAACAAGGATTGTGAGATCTAATCAATCTCTTCTCTTCTCTTTATTATTTCAATTTTTGTGTATTTTCTGCTATCTATTTCTATTGTTGTTTTTATTAATTCTATAATCTAGCCAATTGTATAGTTAATTTAATAGAAAATGCTATTAAGATTTTTTGGGAATATAATTGCTTAATAAATATGATTTTAGTAGCAACCAACCAACAAACTGTGTTGTGAAAATACACAAGCTAATTGTGATAAACTGCTGTGTTAAGTTTATTAATTAGAATCGGGTTCCTTTAATTCTTAATGCTTTTAATGAGTTAATTCCTAAGGCGGTGTTCTAGGTTTTGCCTTAATTAATTAGGGATTAATTATTGAGGTTTCATGATTAATCTATTCTTAAGAAGGATTTGGTTGTTAGATGGTATTCAACAACTATAACTGATTGATTAAAATAATAATTTGAGTATCTTTTGTGTCCATGATTAATCCTAAGAACTAAACTGAATTTAATCCTTGTGCTAAGTTCCTATCTACTGGTTTTTACATTTAATTTTCTGCTTTTATTTAATTTAAATTATTGCTTGATCAATTGCGTAAAACCCTCATTTAACTGTTCGAATTAATTGTCTTAGTTTTTAAAAGATTTAAATTAATCCAGTCCCTGTAGATTCAACCCTGCTCACTCTATTTACAATTTAATTGTGTCTAGAGAGTAAGAAATTATTTTTGATGAATTTGACACCCATCACTTTTCGAAGCCGGTCAAACTGAAATAACTAAAGACTTAACTTAATTCTCACATTTCAAATCTCAAAGGACAATAAGGAGATTAGAGGAATCTTAAGCAATTCCTATTTGATTAGCTTAGAAAGAGTCAGTTAGACATCACGAGGTAGGAGTCGCTACCTAATCGAAGTTAAAAAATATCTTGTAGGGCCAAATCAGAGAATGGTTTGGAATCCTGCTCTAATTTATGCCTCAAGTTAATACAAAATTCTTGATTAAATTCATAATTTTTTCCTTTTTCTCAAGTAAATTTCGAAATTAAAATAAAATATTCAATCAAATAGAGAATTAATAAAACGATCATATTTACAACTACAAAAGTAATAAATATAATTAAAGAAAAATATACATCAAACTGAGCAATTGGTTTTCTTTGAGAACTCTAGTTCTTGCATACCAATTTATGAAGACAAGTTTTATTATTATGACTTTTATTAAAGAAAAATTAAAACATATTTTATTAGAAAAATGCAATGAAAAATCAATTTGATTATTCTTTATAGCATGTAAAATCATTTTCTGCCTATTATCATATTCATGAAAAATACAAGAAAATATAAGAGAATAAAATGAGTGAAGATAAAATAAAATAAGTGAAGATAAAATTACATGATAATTATCTAAAATACAATCTAACAAGAAAAGATAAAATTTACAAGAAAATTATCCAAACATTCTAACCGAATAAAAATAAAATTACATAGAAATTGCCTAAAATACAATCAAACCAAAAATAATAAAGAAAAAATAAAAACAAAAGGAGAAATTATTAAGAAAATAAAGATTACAAGAAATAAATAAATAAAAATAAAAAACAAGAATAACAACAAATAAAAGAAATGAATAATAAAAAGATTAACTTCATTAGGCATTTGATAAGAGGAAAAAAAGACAAGTTAGACAAAACCTTTAAACAACTTGCGTCCACAACAAAAACACAATGTTATTATAAATGAAATAATGGATTCAAAATTATAAAAAGAAAAATTAATAAAAGAACATAAAATAAACAATTAAATAAATAAGAAATAACATAAAATAAACAGTTAAGTAAATAAGAAATAACATGTGAATTAAATTATCACATTTAACTGGTAAATAAATAAAAAAAGAGAAAGAATAAAGATTAAATTGGAAATAAAGAAGAATGTAATATTAATAATAGACAGATAATAAATTATTTTACCTAATTGGTAGATAGATAAGAAAATAAAACAAAATAAGGGTACCGTATCTAAATGGTAGATAGGCAACAAATAAAATAAAATAAGATTACAAAATTTAACTAGTAAATTGGTAACAAAGAAGATAAAATAAAAAACACTATATTTGATTGGTAGACGAATGAAAAAGAAAAAAAATAAAAGAAGAAAAGAGAAGATTGGTTGACCCACCATATATAATTGCCTTCAGAATTAATCTTCAGTTAACTTGAGAGAAAAAGAAAAATGTAGTTTTAAAAAATCACTTTAAAATAAGAAAAATTGTTTTTAGAAAATGCTTTTTGTGTCTGTGGGTGTATACTTACCAAAAAAAAAGCTGACCTCTGTGACTAACACATGTTTAAAAATTTATACACGAAGTTCAAAGCAGAAATAACTGTTTTGGCCTTAGCTAAAATGACCATTTTGGCTGAAACTGATGTTTCACGTGGCCTGTTTCAGAGTCTAAATGTGACTCTACCATGCCAAAACGACGTTTTTGCAGAAGCCAAAAGGATCATTTCAGGTTTTGGGACAAAATGGTTAAAATGCTTTAAAAAATTCAAAAATTCATTTTTAATCCAATTAAAGCCATTTTTCCCGCCAATGACTTCATACTGTATAGGGCTTCACCCTCTATACCCCTCTTTGGGGTCAATAATGGGCATTAGGATTAAGCATATCAGTTTGAGCCCTTAGCGCACCATAGAACCTTATTTTTTTCATAATTTGAGTTGCACCATGAGCTTATCGAGTCAGGTAAGAGTCCATGTCTAGAAGTTGACCATTATCTCAAAAATTTTTATGAAGAGAACTTCAAATTGAATGTCAAGATTCTTATTTATTAGAGCTTTTGTCATTTCTTTATCATTAGGCAATCCGAACTCGGTAGCCTTAGAACCAAGTGTCTATAGATGCCCAACCACTAACACTAGACATAGATCGATAGCACCAACACTTTAGGAAATCGACTGCAAGGCATAGTTGGTTTTGTTTCTTAACTGCTACTTCGTTTTTACAGTGAATGCTAGCTATATTGCCCTCTACTCAACAACGTGGCTTAATGACTAACAGCTTTCCACCATCCTCAAGACCATTTATTTATGGGCCAAACCATCCACTAGCCTTAATTGCTTCACAAGCCAAAGACTGTGTGGGAGATTAGAAATTCTTAGAACCAAGAGAGAGTTGAATGACCTAGTAGAGGACTGAGGGATAAAATGTGAGTAGAGAGACTAACAGCATTGGGAGAATCTCTGTTTATAAGGTATGTGCTATTTTATTTGTTCCTTAAATTAAATTACAATTAGAAAAAAAAATGAGGTCTAAGTTTAGAAATGTTAGGAGTAAAGAAAATATGAGATAAAGGAGAAGAGGTGAGAATGACAGCCTTGAATAAGATTTCGATTGTATAAAAACTTTTGGTTGCTGCTATATAAGTGTAGTCTTATTTTCCTTAGAAATTTAAGAAGGCTCAGCATAATTATTTCTATAGCATGATCTACAATGGCTTAGGAAGGGTGCTGTAAGTAAGAGTCATTGGGAATTAAGTGAAGAAATAAGAGTTGAAGACTAAATTGAACAATAATAGTAGATAAATCTGTGAAAATGGAAGATTTTGAATTAGCTACGATCATTTCAATACTATTTAGCTATGATCTATACCAAAATTCCCTCATTCTATTTACTCCATACCATGCCTAAATCACATGGCTTATATAGCTTAGCCATCTATTCTTACTATTCCTTGATCAATCTCCATCATTCAATTCTATTCATTATGTATACATGCATAGGTTACCATATACTTTCTTTATATTTGATCATTTCTTCCATAACTTATTTCTTCATGAGTGTTCCTTTATTCATTCACCATTTCATTAATCTTTTACTCCTTTTAGGAATCTCATTAAGATAACATAAGTTTATTCAATCTCTCTCTTTACTGATTATTCTCTATTCTTACTACATTTACTCATAAGTTATCTCAATTAAGGTAATCTATATCCCAGATTACTCATTAATATCATTAAATCTATTCAAATTCTTTTATTAATCTTTTTATACCCATAAGGTTTAAGAAGAAATTTTAACCATTGGATAATGGGAATCAAAATGTACAGTAGCCCCCATTTTAGACCTCGGTAGCTGCACCAATCCAGTTCGAGAACAGGATAAAAGACAAGCTGTACAGTGGCCCACATTTTGGACCTCGGTGTCTGTACACACCTTTCGCCTGATAGCAGCGTTTAGTTCTTAAGAACCTCTTAATACCGGAAGGGGATAGTAGAGATCAGCCCCGTGGGACCTCCTAATATCCCAGTGCAATCAACATAAGTAAGGCATTGGGTGGACAGTAGGGATCAGCTTTATGGGACCTCCTAATATCCACAAGTGGGTAGCAGGGATCAGTCCATGGACCTCCCAATACCTATGAGCATGCAGGCTCAAATTAACACTCAGCGGCTGCACTCGCCATACACAGGCTAAAATCCACACAGACTCAGCCTCTAGCAGCTACTAATCCCTAGTTAACCAGTCAACCTATCTAGTGTATAAGCAACCATCAATCCTAAGATCTCCTTTCAATTATCTTTCATAGCCACTAGATTCATTATCTGGTTCATCCATAATAAAAGATTTTATTCTTAGTGGTTATCTTGCTTCATTTACCAGTTAGATTCCAGTTAATATCCTTTAGTTTCATCAAGTTGTCATAATCTCAATTCTTGTTCCATTTCTGCCATTAATTCCACATAGTTGTCTTTTAACTTCTTTATAATGATTCTGATTCTTGTTTATTACCAATATATACCCAATTCACCTCATTTCCATATGTCCCCCAAGGGGTTCTATTCAATGGATTTTATGCTATTTATTTCTAACATTACATTACCGTAATTGGGTTCCCAGATTCAGTAATTGAGGCTCAGTATTACTATGTTAATAATAATGTTTATTTTTTTATATTGTTTGCCAATTTTCTCACTATGCTTTATGACATTCTTTATAAGGGTTACTCCTATACCCATGTCTTTAGATCACTACTAATTATAATTCCTTTTTATATCCTGAGGTCCACCAATTTTCATGTATTGGTTTTTCTGAAACTTTGCCCATACATTATTTTGCATTAATGATTTCTTCCATGGTCTTATAATTTATTCTTTCAGTTTTTCATTAATTGAACAGCTCTCTAACCTATTTTGGTTTAGTTTGACTCAACTAATCACTCCTCCAATTTACCAAATATTTATTCTAAATATTTTCAAGCTAATAAGACACAAATTTTAATTTATTTCATTAGGTCATATTTTTCGGTCAGTTACAGGTCATCGTAAATCCTAGACAATTATGGGTCCTTTTCGCATAACAGCTATTATTCATTTGGTAATCTTTTTCTCACCAACCTATTAACCCATTTTATTTTCTATTCACCTCAATCCATTATATCCTAAAATACTTTACCCCATCCAACATTACATCTATCCTAGCATATAAATACATTATTCCACTTTACTCATTACATTACATGTTCTCACACATCCATACTACCTACATCATTCATACTACATATCTTATTAATTCTCTTCATATAACCATACCATTTCTTATTCATTCCATACCACTCACATGCCATACATTATGTTACCATCCTAATCTCACATGCCTTAATGTCATA
>CANXYI012233776.1:0-14158 GCA_948208565.1 Hura crepitans | reverse complement strand
CTAGAAATAATCAATGGTTTTAGGTTCGCTGATGGCCGTGTGTTGTGCGATTCACTCATTCGGTCTCTCATGCACCGAAATACTACAAGCACCTATAGCGATCTTCCTTCTTCATGACTTTGTGAAAATTGATTTTTCATTTTTTCAAAGGCATTCTTAAAATGGTCAAGGTTTTCTCCTTGACCAAGAAAACATATTATTTTATTTAATTTTTTTGAGTGCTCTTGACAAAAGTTGTTTCGTGAGAATATTTTCTACAAATAAAATTTAGCCTATGATTTCCAAATTTACTCTAGTGCTCCATACAATGGCAAGTACAACTAAGCCTTAATCCCATACTTGGTGGTAGGCTAATATGAATTCTTTGTCTCCAAAGTCCCTCTATCCAAAGTAAGATTTGCCTCAATGCCTAGTGTCGCAAAGATCCTTGGACACTATCTTTCCATGTGATTTTAGGTTTATATCTTCCTTTCTTTCTCCTTTCTGTTGCCAAACTCTCACATTTCTGATTACTGGGGAATCTAGGGTCTTTGTAGCACCATGACCAAACCACCTTAGACGATATTCTCATATCTCATCTCCAATATGTGCTACATGCACCTTTTATCAAATGCATTCATTCCCAATTCTAACCAATCTTGTATGTTCATTCATCTAACTTAGTGTCCGCATTTCTGCCACATTCAACCTATGTGTGTGTTGTAGTGTTGTTGCTCAACTCTCATTTCCCTAAAATATAACTAAGTTTGAGACTGCTACACCGGTTAGCCTCAGTGCCTGCTCTCTATCAATTATTAAATATGTATATCTCTTATTTGCTAAAATGGATCACCGTCTTACTAGTTTTTTTCCTACTATTGTCCATACAGTGGCATATTTGAGATAAATTGCTCAAAGGATATAAAAGTCCAAGGCATTATTGGCCCTTGTGCATCACTTGAAAAGGTATGTCTATCTTAAACCAGCACCATGTCAGCCTCCCCCACCTCCCACTTTTTCCCTACCCTTTGTATTTTATACTTCTTAAGAGATTTTATGCAGAAAGGTCCTTTGTGCTCTGATACTGTCATTGGCCAAGGGAATACCAGCGCATGGAAGATGTGTGGGCTAGACAAATCTACGACTCTATCTTTAATATTTGAAATAGTGAAGAAGGATACTCTAGATACTCCTGTCCAACCAGCAAGCAATCAATTTTACTTTCAGTTCTTAACATAGTATGGAATCCTAGCTTATAAATCCTTAGTCATTTTTTTACATGCTACATGCTTGAATGAAGAGGGAATAATCTTCTTGCAATTGACTTTTGCTGCAGTTACCAGCATTGTAGTGGTCAAATGAGACTACGCGTGACGACACTTTCAAGAAGATGGGTTGCTGGACCTGGAAGCATACAAGTAAGCTCTTTTATGCATGGCTATTTACCGTCATTTTAATGGTGTTAAGTATATACAAGAAGAGAAGTGTTCCCATCCCCACCATTATCTATAATTTGTATCCATAATATAAACAAGATTTGATCATCTTGCAATACTCGTTTGTGGAGGCATGATAGAATAAACATAATATTCACTTGTTAACTTGGGCTGCCAAATGATAGTCAGTTGGATGGACTGAATGCTTGTTCAATATGATGTATATTTGCCGCAATTTTCATATAAAAGCAGTGGTAGGGAGATTGTGTTCCTTTCCAGGGCTTTTATTCCTGCAATGAATCTGTTCCAAATGCTTTAGGATTTGATTTCTGGATTTGACCAAGAAGCAGCTGCTGTATCTATGGCACGCCTTGTCTCATTCAAGATGGAAGTTGAGGTAACTAGCAAACTGCTGCACCATGCTTTTAAAAAGCGTATTGATGGATGAAATCTTTTTGAATTGACTTATCATCATCTTTCTCTTTCACACACAGACACAAGTACAACTATGAGCAGAGATTGCAAATATGTTTATTGAATTGCTGGAGGCATGATACTATTCTTGGCATGCAGGCTGAGTTTGATCCGATAAGATGGCTAGATAAAGCTCTGATTCATCTATGTTCGCGGTTTGGAGATTACCAGAAAGATAGCCCATCTTCTTTCAGCTTATCTCCGCGGCTTTCAATATTCCCTCAGTTCATGTTTCATTTACGACGCTCCCAATTTGTCCAGGTATATCAATTTTAACTGGAAGAATGACAACATAAAATTCTGCTGTTCGCTTGAAATATCTGCTAATTCTGATTCCTAAAAATTCACAGGTGTTCAACAATAGCCCAGATGAGACGGCATACTTTAGAGTCATACTAAACCGGGAGAATGTTGCCAATTCTGTTGTGATGATACAACCTTCATTGATTTCTTACTCATTCCATTCAGGACCTGAGCCAGCTCTCCTTGACGTGGCTGCCATTGCAGCTGACAAGATCCTGCTTTTGGATTCTTATTTCACTGTCGTTATTTTTCATGGTGCAACTATAGCACAATGGCGAAAAGCTGGCTACCATAATCAGCCTGAACATCAGGTATTCTGTTTTTTAAAAGGACTAATTACTATAATCCCATGAAGTTTGACCACAATTGCTACCAAGTTCCTATGGGTTGGTTTTTTCTTCTTTCCTCTTTTTCCTCTATTTGCCAAAATCAAATCGTATGGATAGAATAGGTTGACTTACAAGGACCTGAAAGTAATTATTATTGTAACTTAGGGCATATGTCATAGTCAATTTTTCTCTTGTATTTGATTTTTAGAAGGAACTGAAGTAACACTTTCCTAACAGAATTATTGAAAAGTAAACAGAGTCAAAATTCAAGTATGTCATAATTTGATTTAAAGAATGCATGATGCAATATTAATTATGGATAAATTTTCACATGTTATATAAAAAGAGGAAAATAAAAAAGAAAAAGGATTTTTGTTCTAGGTTTCGATATTTGCTCCTCTTTGGTCTTTGCTGGAGATTGAAGTATAGCATGCTTCATATTTAGCAATTAAATCATGGTCTCTGAAGCTCCCCTTACATCTCGTGATATGTACTGTTGTAAAGATCAAGAGTTTCCTGTATATATTGTCAAATAAGCATGATTTTTATTTATTGGAAGATTGGATGGGATTCTATCTTAGATTAATGCTAGAAGACAAATGTTACTTAAGGGAAGGGACGAAAATGATCTTGTAAAAATGAGTCTTACCTGCCAGTGAATGGGAATCTCATGCATCTGAAATTATCCACAGAATATTCACGGAAGTTGCCATAGGCAGGTGAGTAGAGTTGTTTACCACTTAGTGCCAGTAAAACCGTACTGGGATTGTCTTGTGAGAACTGATTTTACATATTACTCACGGTGCTTCCAGCTCCTGATGTGAAAGAAGATGCTCTGTTGCAATCTTAATATTTGATTCTTGCCTGTTGCTGTTCTTGCAGGCTTTTGCTCAATTGCTGCAAGCTCCTCGTGATGATGCGGATGCAATAATCAAGGAAAGGTTTCCAGTTCCTCGTTTAGTCATTTGTGATCAACATGGTTCCCAGGTGATTAACTATCAGAGTTGCCTTTTATTGTGATTAAACAATGGATGAATGTAAAACTGTGGTAGCATAATAGCATTTGTGCCTATTGTTATAGTTCTTATTTGTGTGATAATTGCTTTTCTTGGACATACAGTTTGAAGGTAAGTTGACGTAAGTGGGGATTGTTGCCCTGTTTACTTGAAAACAAAAATTTGATCCAAAAAATTCTGTTGAATATCATTGTCATGTTATAATTCATGCAATGGGAACTATATTTCTTTAATCATAGATGATACGTTGAATCTCATTGCTAATGTTCGGACACCGTTGCTAATTTTTTTTTTCCTTTTTCTTGCAACGTGATATTTTAATGAATATATGGACTTGATATTGATATTGTTTCATGCAACTGTATGTGCATGTGCTTGTGTGTATTCATATAATGCCAACCAATTCTGGTGTTAAATGCAGGCCCGTTTTCTTCTTGCAAAATTAAACCCATCGGCCACATACAACAGTGATGCTCCTCTTCCAGGTGGAGATATCATATTTACTGATGACGTAAGCTTTGAGGTATTCTTGGATCATCTTCAAAGACTGACAGTTCAATGAATTCATAAATGAATCATTGTCAATTTTTAGAACCTTTTTGTACAGCAAATATCCACCTTATTTTAGGCTTTTTTCCAGTTAATTTTAAATGATGCATTTTGTATTTTATTATTATGAAAATATATTGTTGGTAGCAGCAAGCTGTTAGGATTATTCCTAACAATAATAGTATTCACAGATCAGAAGATGATAGTTGCACAGAAAGGGACGAAAGAGAGATTTGGAGAGAGAAAACAGCAGGGAAAAGGGGGAGAAAGAGAGGGAGAGAGTGTGAGAGAGAGAGGAATAATTCTTCTCATGGTGATGGTCCCCTCAAGGACGTTACATAATATAGGCAGCAAAAACTAATCATGAGCTGTACTAACAAACAAGCCCAGGCTTCCAACTGCTCCATCCAACTTTATACAGCTGGATTACTAAAAACTACCAATACCAATATCCCAAAATAACTAACTCATTAACTGAAATAACTGACTTTAACATTTCTGCTCATCTTTCTTACTATAATACTTAACACAAGCATAACATATTTATGACTGATACGAGTAACCCCCAGCAAAGGTTGTTCTTTTACATTATAATGCAAGCATTTGGATTTTCATCACTAAACAGTTGGGGAGCATATACGTAGTGAACAAAATAAGGTACAGTGCCCTCTTTCGTTTTAGTTTCCACCTTTTTCTCTACCTTGAATTCTTCGGTATCAGTCCATTTAATGGATTTAGCTTGGGGGTTTTCTGGTGGTTCTTTCTTCTCTTCTGTTTTCTTGTCACTCTTGGATGCTAGGATCTCTGCATTTTTGTGCACCTTCTTTCGTATGTAAGCTATTAGCTGATCGGACTCAATAGTTCCCTCAACCGTTAGATTCTGTGTTTTCATGTCAGTTTTGACACTGTGAATACCTGGATAATGTAATAAAGGAAATTAGATGGATAGATTTGTGGGCTGCTCTCACTTTTATTATTATTATTATTATTGTACCTTTGTGCTTGAGCAACCTCCTTCGGAGGTCATTCTCACATTTATGACAATGCATGTGGACCTTTACCGATGTCGTTCGTAAAGTTGCCTAAGAGGAAAATGAATTTAGTTATATGCAGTTCAATAATATGCCCCAAAAAAGCTATTTCATTGGCGGTGGAGCCTTGAGATGTTATGCTAACTAGGAATAGAGAGTTTTATTGCAGACTCACTTGTTTGGTTTCCTTGATAACTTTTTTTTCTGGTGCAGCAGTGCTCTTTTTAACTTGTGGGGACACCAACTCGGCCTTTTTCTTGCTTATTTTTTCTATTCGTTTGTGAATTTCTATCACATCAATGGCGCCTTTAACCTTAATTTCTGCTTTCTCAAAATCAACTTCCACGTTATGAACCCCTTGTCGGGAAGCAGAAGCAGCAGCAGCGATGAAGCTCAATTAGCGAGGTTCCAAAATTTGTAAAGATTTTGAAGATAAACAAAATAAGAAGCAAGAGTTGAAACCAAGGAAAGTACCCTGAGTTCTCATAAGAGGCTTCTTGATATCGCTTGCACACTGCTGGCAATGCAGGTTAACCTTGTAGACCGCGGTTATCACTTCATCAGCTTTCTTTGCATCTTTTGATGCCATAATTCCGAGAGACTTGAGTGTTGTTTTTGGATAAATCAAGGGGAAATGTCTTTCTGAATATAACGCTAACCAGGACGTAAGTTCCTCCTTTTGGTTGGTTGGTGGGATTTTGCTCAGAGTAGTTCACCACCAACTTGACAATACAAATGTGGCTACCTTCAAAGTCTCACCTACTTTACTACTTCTTGATCCAGAGTTGTCATTTTGCAAAGAAATTGCAAAAAGAAGCCAGGGAAATGCCTAACCAATCACCGCCTGCCCTCTCACCCATATTTAGCTGTTACTCTTTCCTACATAATATTCCCATCCCATGCCTTGTTTTTCTACTCCGTATAAACTACTGATCATTTTTCTTTATATTTAAATGTCGCTTTTTAAAATTCAAAAAAATTTGTAACATTTTTCCTTGTTTCGATGATATAAATTTATTTTTATTTCTTATCACTTTTTCCTATATTGATTAATTAAAGAATAATTTGATCAATTATAGGTATTTCCTTTGAAGAATTAAGCAATTCTAATTATTTTCTTAACACTCGTCCAAAGGCCAAAAATAATTCACGATTGTCCTCAAAACAAAAATCTAATATTAAATTGTTGACTCATAATGCAACCATATTAATTAGATATGCAACATACATATCTACTTTAAAATCTTATATTTCCTATAATAAGAAACATCATATTAGCTATTCAACACTAAATTTTGATTTTCGTAATCATTAAAATTTTATATGAAATGAGTTAAATCAGCTACTTTTTGCTTCAAGAAAATTCATTTATAATTAATTTGTTAATAATCTCCGATCTTTTTTTTTTCAGAATGAAAAAGAAATAAACAATAGTTCAAACTTGAAAGCTTACAGTAGACTCCAATATATTAGAAGCAAAACTCATTTTCAAATCATGCCAAAACTCATTTTCAAATCAGGCGGATGTCGTATTATTAATTCAATTGCTTCTTTTTCAAACCTGACTGTTCAACTGAAATTTAACAGGATACCCTTAAAACACTCAACTCTTCCATTCGGTTTAATAAATGAATCCAGTTGCCCTCTCATCAAAATGACGTTAAGTTTTTTAATTGGCGTTCAATGATAAGCATGCACTTTCTTGGCTGAAACAACCCTGCCCATACCATACCCAAGTCAAACAACATTCCCCATTACACATTTCCTTTCTTTTTTCCTCCCCCCCCACCCCCCCTCCACTCATGCCAACTGTTTGCAGAAGATGCAGCCAGTCCTTAGTCCACATTCCATGCCAAGCACTCGTGAGTAGAGTTTTGATATCAATTTTCTGATCCAGCGACTTCATATGGATCAGATTTGTTATTTCAGTTAAATTTCTACTATGCGCCAAACGAACAAAGAAATTTATAAACCACAAAATAGCTCTCGGCATAAATAAAAGGAATCAAAATGCATTTCCACAAAATGACAAGACAACCAACCATCGTTCCATGTGCTTTTTATTTAAATCCTATGCTGAAACAATAATTGCCATCTGGCATTTGACATTAGTATCATTGCGGATAATTCCAAGGGGCCTGCAGGCTTAACTCGGCAAGGCTCTAGCTGCCACGGTACGTACTGAATGAGAATGGAGAAAGCAGCAGAGGAACATGAAAATGTTCCCTATTCTGTGACTCCCTGATTTCAAACACAATGGACACATAAGGAAAGAAACCAGACGGACAGTACTCACCCGTATTGAAACTTATTCTGTATATTCCAGGGTTTACATCATTGACTATGTCCAACAACTGGCCACTTCGCCCATCTATATCTGTAGTTGAAGAGCCCAAAAACATCCAACAACTCTCATCTGCCTCACTAAATAAGGGGCGAGGACGAGTGCCCTTCCACAAATCTAAACGCACCTCAATGCCAGCAGCTGGACAACCCTGAGAAATATCCAAGACATGAGTTGTAATGGGTGGACGGGTCCGAGAGACAGTTTGAGATGCCTTTCCAGATGAAGATTTTAGGCAAGCAGTTAAATGCCCTCCAAGAACACCCAGACGATCTTCTGAGGCTCACAGAAGAATAATTAGTAATTGAAACAATTGCAATATTCGAAAGAGTAGGAAGTAACACATGCAGTTGAATTGTTCTACTGGCCATTGAATTTTTCCACTCTTTTTAATTATGTTAGAAAAATTTCTCTGATTGATTTAACATAACAATTAAAGCGCTAACCCTTGATTTTGGCGATGAGACCTTTGTTTCACAGAAAATGGAAGAGAAACAAAGACCTTTCAGTTCGATTTTCACCCTACAATCATTTTCAGTTGTAAGATGTTGACTTACATGCAGTGTAATATTTCTGCTGAGATTTTTGCAGAAATCATGTGAGAACACTCTTATAGCAACATAATTATGTTCAAGTGACCATCAGAATATCTATGTGGGATGAAAAGCATAAATAAATAATAATCAAGTGCTTCTTGAGCTAAAATGCAAGAAATTACAAGCACTTTCTACTCTGCCCTTCCTTTTTTTTTTTTCCTTTTTTAATTTATTCTCTCTCTTCCCCCCGAAACAGCTCATGTTAATCCAGGAAGTCTTTTACCTGGTTAAGAATAACTCTAGAACTGAGGACTGCTATCTATAGAGCTTACTGGAATATCAGGAACAGACTACAGTTCTCTTTCATCAGTAAACATTGCAACATTAAACTTTATGCCAATTTCACACTTCGCAAAAGTATTACACAAACTCAAGTCATGAGCAAAATAGTGAAGTAAATGATCAATGACGATCCAAATAACATGTTAAAAGTATGTAAAGAAGACAAGACAATGACGGATCCAGACTTCCTAAACAGGAGGCAAAACAATCAAAATTTTCCAATATGTAGACAATAATCCCAAGAAATAGAGATCCCAACACCCTGGGCTGCTCATAAAGATTCTGGAAGAAAAAAGTAGGATATTATACCTTCTACATTTATTGCAGAAACTGTGGGACGCTGGTTTCTAATTGCTGCAGCTTTTGTTTCAGTTGAGAAAAGTTTTCCAAGACGTAGTTCTGTTATTTTCATCTGTTCTTGGGCTGCAATCTCAAACTCAACTATGGGCTTGTTTTGGTATCTTTTCTGCACAGAACAAAATAAAGAGTCACTGGTTGATATGTGAATCTCACACTCCAAGTGCCTGCTAAAACTAAAAACTAATAAGAGAGAAGAAATAGATCTCACAAAGCCTTTTCAAAAGATAAACTTCGAGATATGAAGAGCAGGATAAAGAAAACAGAAGGCAGAATTAGATCGAATTTGACAATTGAGGAAGAAAGCAGATAAAAGTTTGTAGAAATATGGCAAATCTCATGTAAGTTCTGCGAGCAGTATATTAAATAAATAGAGCCAGACAAGCCCCCACTGATATGTCAGCGTCTGGTTTTAGCAACTATTAGAATAACATTTTCCAGCGGGAAGTCATTGAATATATTTTATTTCAGATGTAAACTGCAGTTTAAATGTCTTCAGACATAATCAAATTCCTTACGTTAACTTCAGAATATATTGAAACAGCTTGGAACAATAATACATATCAAGATTGTTGCAGCAAATTGATCCAAGTATTCTGAATCAAGGTTTAGCGATAAAATCATGCACCGATATGAATCCCTAATTAACATGGCACTCCTGTATCAAGTTCACAGAAAGAGAGCTCAACTTTCAGAGAAAGGTAGTTAAAAAACAAATTGAAATACTAACTTTACCTTTAATTCGGCAAGTATTTCAGCAGTGCTCCTTCCAGATGCACATATAAGAAACACAAATCCATACTTGCGCCTATACTGGGAATTCCATTCGGAGAGCTCCTGAAAATGCGTGTGGACGAGAATCATGAAAAACTGCTTGGCAGTTTCCAGGGATATAAACTAACCATAATTTCTCTCTAAAGGAAGAAAGTGATGAGGAAAGAGCGTCATAAGCATTGAGCACCATAGAAAATGAATAAAGAAATATGTTGCAATAAAAATACAAATATCAGAACTTGATCAATCAAGATACAAAATTAATTAGGGAATTGCTGACGGTAAAAAGGAATTATATGAGATGAATCGCCAATCCAACCTGTAAGCCGGAACCAGTAGCAGTTGCTAAAGCAGTTGATTGCTCTCCCTTACTCCACCTTCATAAAAAGCAAGAAAAGTTTTTTTTTTTAAACGAAAAAAGGAAAAAGAAAACATAATTACACGTAAATGAAGAAAGGAAAACTAGAGTTAGAGACTGAACTGAGAAAAAGTGTGAGAAGTTGGGGCAGACGAAGCGGATTGTCCAATCTGAGGATGGGCCGAGAATGCTTCCAACCAACCATGAACATCAACCTTTCATCAGGAAAATCTATAAGTAAAAGCAAAAGACAGTGTGCACAAAATCATATAGAAAGAGAAACCGGACTCCACCTTGTTGAACCAAATGTCTCTGGCCGCAGCAATAGCTTCTTCCACAGAGCTAAAAGGTGAGGCGAGCGCCATTTCTTTAGCAAATTTGCTGCTACTACAGCATGCGAAAAAGTCCTTCTCCTCAAACCTCGCAGATTCCATACTATCCGGAAGTTCGAAGACTGGGAGTTGACGCGATCAAAAAGTGAAATGAGCAAGGTCGCTGAGCTGATTCCAATTGAATTGGGGATACATCCGATTGCTGTAGGGCAAAATTGGAAAATGGTCACACAAAAAGATCATATTTTATTGTTTAGCCCAGGGCCGAAGCCCAATTATCGACCGAGTCGCGTTTGTCCATTTTTACATCCCGTTGCTCGACTGGTTGCATCTATTTTGCGTATCCTCGCCTGAAACAGTCAAATCGAACATCCATGGCTTGTCTCAACTCAACCAAAGGCCAGCATGAGGAGGTTTGCAGCATACGTGCATATCCTTCCCTTTTTTACTTTCAACTTCTATTGTATTACATGTCCTTGGTGGGAGGAAGTGAGAAAAACTTTTGATTTTTTTGTACGAGCAGAGCAGATTTTCGAGTTCTAATTTCTCTAGCGTCGGCTTGATGCTATTAATATATAGTTGAATTAATGAAACTCTGCTAATGTTCTTCTCCTTTGAGCATAAAAAAAAAGCGGCTGTTCTTTCTACGAATTCATATTTATTTATTACTTTCTTACAGGTTCTGGTAGAAGAGAATTCATTCGTAAGAACTTTGATATTAAACAGACCGAAACAGTTGAATGCCCTTTCGTACCAAATGGTAATTCACTCTTTCTTACCTTCTTCTCTTTGATTTTTCTTTTATATAAACTCTAGTAACGCCAATTATGTTCTCGCACTGTAGGTTTCTCGGCTGCTGGAGCTTTTCCTTGCTTATGAAGAGGATCCTGATGTCAAGTTGATTGTTCTAAAGGTCCTAATTATAACTCCTTAGTCAAATTTGATGATTTATATACCAGAATTAAAATGGGTCTTACCTCTATATATATATATATGTATATATATATATGTATATATATATAGTTGTGACTTCCATTATTTTTTTCCCTTTTGGCCCGAATTGTGACATAAATTTATTAATCATTACTATGTGTTTCCGTATAGGGAAATGGTAGAGCATTCTGTGCGGGTGGTGATGTTTCTGCTGTCGTTCATGATATTCGTGAAGGTGTGAATGCAATTTTACCCTTTGTTGACTGTTGTGATTGATCTAACGGTGATAACCAAATCCCTACGTTATCTTTTAATGTTATAACCTAAATCACTAGCCACATCAAATTAGGAAGATGCTCGGATGTCTTGTGGATATGAAAACAGTGACACCCTTTGCTCGGTCCGATCGCTAAACTCGAATCAAGAGCGACACACACCATTATCATTTATCTTAATACTTATCCGGTTAACTTAAAATCTTTTCTTTATTTAATCAATTACATATTCTCTTATTATACAACCTGTAAAAATCACTCTTAATAAAAGTCTCATCTATGGTCTATTAATAGGATTTTCGTGTCGAAAATTTAGTAGTATAACGGCTGTACTAGAGATACTATCTCAAATAGTATTATGCATAAAACAACACTTCTAATATATCAAAACATATCTCATCATCATCTTGATTTATCTGAACATCCAAAATTTAACATCATCTCAATCACAAATATACATAAGAATTAGTATCCATCTCATATGCATACGAAACCATATATACATATCATATATCAATATCCATCAATAACATATCCTCCTACATAAATTACAAGATTACATAAAATTTTAATATATTGCAAGCTAATAATCCATGCATCACTATACATATAACTTGCTCATAATATCTCTACCTATAGTTTATGCATAAAGAATACAAAACCGTATATCCAACATCATCTTCATATAAACTCGTATCATCCGTAGCCCGGAGGTACTTCATTCCGAGCTATTCAAATTACCTACGTATCGCAAACAAACGATGCGCTAAGCATTGAAGTTTAGTAGTGTATTCAGTATAGTACGGCACATTCCTTTTCTTTTCATTTTATATCAATTACTTTAAATTATAATTGTTCATAATATCTAATAAATCATGTTATAAGTCAATAATGCAACATGTGTAAA
The DNA here is from genome assembly GCA_948208565.1 of Hura crepitans. Classification (NCBI taxonomy): domain Eukaryota; kingdom Viridiplantae; phylum Streptophyta; class Magnoliopsida; order Malpighiales; family Euphorbiaceae; genus Hura; species Hura crepitans. The sequence continues at coordinate 1,883 of CANXYI012233776.1, read as the reverse complement.
AAGCTATAGTTAAACGGGACATTATCAAATATTAAGGATTTAGATATACATGATTTACAAATATAGAACAAACATGCAAGGAAATCATCTTCTCAATTTGCATGATTCATCCATAATAACTCATAAATAAGCATACTAAATTCATATACCTAGTAATTTCAAACATTGGTTTTGTGCTTGACTTAACCATTATCATGCCATGATTCTTATTTCTACTTACATGCATGTCATGCATGAGTCACATTCACATAAAATTTATCTTCTAACATAATCATACATAACTTATTATAACATGTACCAGCATTGCAGCATTCATTCATAGGACTGTGCAAAACCGAACCGGAACCGAAAACCGAACCGAAATTTTGACAATTTGGTTTATTTGGTTCAGTTTTTCGGTTCTGTACAGTAATTTCGGTTTAATCGGTTCGGTTCTTGAAGGGCAAAAACCAAAAGAACCGAACCGACTGAACTTATTAAAACGACGTCGTTTTGATATAAAACAGTGTCATTTTGATATAAAACGGCGTCGTTTTTAGAGTTTTATATATAAAAAAAATTATATAAAATTTCGGTTAATTCCGTTCGGTTCTATAAAAAATCGGTTTTTTCGGTTCGGTTCTCATGAAAATTTCGTTTCGGTTCTTAAAATTTTAGAATTTCGGTTTTCGGTTCTTTCAGTTCAGTTCTGAACCGAACCAACATTTGCACAGAGCTATTCATTCATAATAACTTAAAAGAATTCCTCATGCATAATCTCTATTCCATAATAAACATAAATAATCATACATATGTATATACACATTCTTAACATCTTTAATAAAATCACTATTTAACATGCATGTAACATTCTATTTAGTTTTCCCATTTAATTCTTTAGATTAAATCAATCATTTTATTGTCCATACCTAAAAGACAACTATCTAAAACTGAATAGCAGGACATGACCCGTAGCCATATTGATCCACAAATCATACATGAAACTTGAAGGTTATAATCAAGATTTAAAATCTAGGGTACAAGATCCGAAATCCAAAACTCAAAACACGAAGGACATGACACAGGATCTGAAGTCCAAAATCATGACTCGAAATTATATACAGAACCTGCAGTCCCTAACACAGGATCCGAAGTCCAAAATCATGACTCGAAGTTGAAAAGATTGCCCGTAGCCTAAATAAGCACCCATAGGTACCTTAGCAGCTGCTATCTCTCCCTAGTTGATCAATCAACCTATGCAATTTAGGTTGTCTAATTGTATGGGCCAACTCCCCATGTTTATTTCATTTTTCTTCTTTTTAAAATAGATCAAGTAAATTTTACTTTTATTTTGGTGAACACATGACCTTAAGGGAAAATTAATGTTTTTTACCACTCATATTACCTCTATTATATTATCCCTTATGCAACATGAATACATTGATTAATACATCAACACATGCATATTTAAAACACAATAAATATTATCATAAATATTTTACTTTTTTGATCACTTTGGACCATTCTTGCCTTTATCCACATCAATTTATCATAAGCATTTGATGAATGCCTACGGCACCCATCCATTTTTATATTGGCCATTTAGCCACGTTATGATAGGCTTGATTTTAGGTTGAATTACGGAGATTATACAGAGATTATAGGCAAATTATAGGCTTGACTTTTGTGATTATAATAGCTATAGAATAACAGCTGTAGAATCTATATATTTCTTTCCTATTATATATATATTACACAGTAAAACTTCCCATTCAGCTTGAGGGAATAATCAAGCTAAAAATTTAGACTTCATCATTTTCTGTTTCCTTTTCTCCTCTTCTAGTTTTACAAACACAAATAGGCTCATTACAAAAAAATTTGTATAAAATCAAAAGAGCTTCAAA
>CANXYI012233768.1:0-10682 GCA_948208565.1 Hura crepitans | reverse complement strand
CTACCACCTAAGCTACGTCACTATATAGTGTTTTTATATCTCCATGCTCTGGGGGTACAAATCAGATCTGTTACTTATGACTCTAATGACAGCTATCAAAGTATAGCTAGATATAAATTATGAGAAGAAAATGGTATAGAGTATGGCTCGTGAAATGAAATAGTTGCAAAGATGAGTCCATATCACTGTTATAGTGCTATGGAGGTATAAAAATATAAAAAAGGTTACTTGAAAGCCACACAAGCAAAAAGGGAGCTCAGTATCCTCCTTTATTTAGTTCAGGTAATTTGAGCATGAAATTTTCTTAAGAGGAAACAAATGTAACGCCCGTGTTCTAAGACTCTGTGAACAATGCCACAGGGCTCGAGAAGTGCACCTTGGGTGTCGGGTCACTTACATGTGGATTGAGGTAGTGACACTAGTTATGAAACTTTAAGGGGCCTTAATTTGATAAAAATAATAAAATTTAAAAATTTAGCCGAACCAACAATTAATTTTGGACTGAATGCTATCCCTTGAGGCAATAAAAAGTTTTTAGGCTAGGATTGACTCAGGATGTGCCTAGATGGACCTAAAAATAGTGGACTTTAAAGCTTAAAAATTACAATGAGTCCAACGATGAATGAATTTTTGTAATCAGAGGTTGTTTGCAAATTCTCATAATTTTTGAGGTTGGCATGCAAATTAAGGGAGTCTGAAAACTACCCTATCAAAGGAATTTGGCCACAAAAATTTACAACCAAGTAGAGGGGATTAAAATATGAATTTTAAAATAAACAATGTAATTTTCTGAGTTTCGAGTGAATTACTATGAATTTTTAAGTTTGCTACAAAAATCGAGACGGTTTGGGAAGTTTCGAAACAGCTTCGACATGTTAAGATAAGGCCCACACCATGCGATGTGGCTGAGCAAACTTATCAAGTGGCAAATATCATTTAACAAGTGGAAATCCACTTGGATTGAAGAAAGGAATTCTTCCCTTTCGAACCACTAAAGCTGATGCCACAAGGAGAGTAAAAAGGCAATAGCTTTCTCCTCCGGCCACCAAATAGAGAGATTCTAGTTGGTAAATTTTCTTCTATGTGTTAGGCACCATGAGGAATGAGAATCAAGAAGAAAGGATTTTTTGTTTAGGAGATAAAAATCCTAGAATTTGACTTGTTCAAATAGCCTAGAATCCTAACTAAAAGGTGAGTCCATGGCTATTTCTCTTCCTTTTCTTGGGATTTTTCATTCCTTTTTGATGTTATATCATGACTAACATCTATGTGATGATGTGTGTCAGGTGGTTGTTGCTTTTGGATGGCATTTTAAGGCCCACAGAAAAGGAGAGAAGCCACCATTGCTTGCTAGCCATTATGTAGTTTTGAAGACTCAAGGCACTCCATCATAAGTAAGTGGAATTAAAGGATTTCCTTTATCCTTTTATGGTATATTGATGCTAGAAATGAGTTTAAGTATGGCTAATAATAAAGATTAGCTTAGGAAACCCTTTAGTGAACTTGCTAAAAGATTGAAATGTGCTTGAGAATGTGAACAATGTGGATAGTTAGAATGTTGAACTTTAGGCCTAGAATCCTTGCTAGCCATGACATGTTTTAGGATCCATAATGCTTAGAAAATGTATAAATAGTGATTAAATAGCTTGTTGGTACTCACTAAGTGTGAATGTATATATTGTAGGTTTGAGAATTCAATGCTTAGTTTGATTTAAGTAAGTACCCAAGAGGAATTCTATGATGAAGGCATAATTAGAGGGTTGAATTGTTAATTTGATATTGTTTTGTGGCCTTTTAATTTTCAAGTGCATGTTGCCTATGCATAGTTACGTGAATTGATATAGTTATTGAGCCTTATACTTGTGTTTATTATTGAAATTGGCTTAAAATTGAGTGTGTGTGTGTGTGTGTTAGTCTTAGTGGCACACACTAGTGAAGGAATATTGATAGAATGGGAAAAAGGAAATGTAATTAGGCATATTTTCTTTTGTACCTGAGAGTAAAGTGAAGGCAATAAGGCATGTAATGTTGCCTGAGTAAGTAGAAATGGACAAGTATCACAATAGCTATGATAATTGGCTTGTAATAGCTTTAGTTTGAACAATGTGTATGGCCTAATGTTATTTAAAATATATACCTTGAGAAGGTATCCTTAAATGATTAATAAGAATGGAACTAGAATGTATGGTAATGGCCTAGTATAATAACTTAAATAGTGGCTTGAAACTGTACTTTTATTTGTGCCTTAAGTGGCTAGATTTGAGACCTTTGCATGTTTAGCTATTATGCCTAGTAGTTAGCCTAGAAATTGGCCCAGTTGTGGTTGGCTTTATGACTATAAATGTACTTAAAAAGACATTGAAAACTTTGTTAAATTTGGACTTAAAATAGTCCCAAAAATTAACTTTAAAAGTGGTCAAAATGACCTATAAGTGTCTAGTTGACCAGTACCTAAACCAAAATTGTCATTGGATAGAAAGTACTAACTTTTTTAAGTATTAATGCCATGATAAATCTTAATATTATGATACCTTGAATTTGGTAATAGCTAACTTAAATATTCCTATGGAATTTTACCCGGTAAAGCCAAAATGTGGTTGTACCAATCTAGCTAAAAAAATAAAGTATGAGATAAAAATTTTAACTATTTATTTTTGAATCATAAACATTATAAGAATATTTTTTATTAGTAAATGAACTTAAATTGAGCTACTTGGCCTATTAGTTAGACACCCACTGGATGGGTTGACTAGTCAACTTAGGGTATTATAGCTGCTAGTTGTCTGATATTCACGCAGTAATTCTTTTGGTGGCTGGAGAGGTCCACAAACTGATCTCTATTATGTCACACAGTTGTTGATGGTGCTTTTAGTGGTTAGAGAGGCCTACAAGCTGATCTCTATTATGTTACCCAGTTGTTGTTGATATCCATCTATGGCTGGAAAGGCCTACGGGTTGATCTCCATTATGTCACGTAGCTACTATTTATGTTTGTCTGGAGAGGCTATGACTAATCTTCATTATGGCACACATGTTAGTGCAACGGCATAGGTCCAAAATGGGGACCATTACATTAATTTATTTTTCCCTCTAGATCAAGTGTTTTTAAGTGTCATCTTTCAAGTCGGGCCAATGAATTAAATTAAGTAAATAATCATACTGATCATGAATATAAGAATTAAGCATAATTGAAAAGTATTTCCTGAGTTTTCAATAGAATGCTGGCTAAAGGTCATTTTGGACATTTTGCACATATGTTGTCAGATAAGTTGATTAATGTCAAATATGCATACCATGAATGAAATAAACTACTTTAAATAATATATGTGAGTCAAAAAGACCATTTCAGGACATATGAATACCTTAGGGGTATTTTAGTAATTTGGCACCCTATTGTATAATTAAATTATAGAATGAAGTAAAAACCAGTCATTAGATTACATAGGTATGAAAAGACATAATGCCATGATTCAAATACTTTAAGATCACCATTGAGTATCTCACATACTCAGTGTACCTATTTTGGTGCGCGAGTACCCCATAACAAAATCTTACCTCATGAAACATGTTGATGAGAATTCATAGGATAACTGCGAAGGAATATAAAGTAACTGTTATATAGTTTTGATATCCATGTACTTAGATGAAGTTGGGTAGAAACCATGATACTAAACTCTATATATGTTATGCATTTAAGTAAGCAGTAAACTGGGAATGTAATTAAGTAGTCCTACATATTTTCTTGTGAATGCATGTTCAGCTATGATATTTGATGTTATGTGAGCTTGAGGCTCTATAGATACATGTTTTGTTTATAGCCTAAGGCCTTAGTTTCATGTGTGTTAGATGATACTGTTAGGCTAAGAATGGAGGACTAGATGGGTCAAGGAGATGTGATAAGTAGTGTTAAAGTGCTTGCAAGTGAACATAAATTTTAAGGATAATGACCCAGGCAGTCATAGTGCTATCGAATTTTTATACAGTATTAGATTATGTCAGATTCTCTCTATAATGGTTGACCCTAATGTTACTAACCTAAAGAGATTATAAGAACTGACCAGAGTGATTTTGGAGTTAGATAGAATGGTTTAGTGTGGCATAAGGAAAAGCTAAATGAATGACCATAGGGGAAATTTAGGATGAGTGACCTAGCGAGAAATGCACCACTTATTGGGTCTCTTTGAGAATCCAGTAGGGGTTGTCACAGGAATCCCCACTTTGATCATAAGAAAAGGTCATCATTTTAAGTTGTTTCATATTATACAATTAATTATTTTTATGTTACAACTATTTTATTATTTTTGTCCTAATTACACAAACTTATATATAAGCATGATGACATTTGCACAGACTTACTTTATTGGTATGTGCATGATTCATTGTCCGCACATACTTATGTTTGATAATAGTGTCATGTTTGCCTTATATATCATGTTCTAATGTATTCTACTTACCATATTGACATAATCCTCTGACGTTTTCATGTTTTGTAAATATTTTGTTCTATAATATACATATTGTTGACATATTGAAACTGTTGTATAGTCTGCATGGTTTCTCTCTTATGAGGAACATAGTCTATATGAATGAGCTTGTTTTATTCATGTTTATTTTATCTTCAAGTCCGTACAATCTCCCTCTCATGAGAAATGTAGTCCACATGGATGTATTTATGTTAAGTATGTTTATACTATTATGTAGTCCATACGGACTCCCTCTTACAAGGAACATAGTCTGTGCAGACATTTACTTTGAATTCCAGTTGTCACATGTATTTGTATTAGTCATCCTCTTTATGATTCTTTATGAAACCTTTATTTGGAATTGTTAACCTTTTTATTTGAGTTATATATAAGTGACCCTTCTCACTAAAGTGAAGGTCTAGATGGATGTAATAACCTTTAAAAGCAGTGATCTATATGAACACTTGCTAGAGCTTCACAGAGTCCATGCAGACTTAGCATTGTACAAGTGAGACCAATTAAGTGTTCTATTTTATTTCCTTTAGTTTTGTACTTGCTATATCTCTTAATATATTTTACATTGTAATAAGTAGTTTAATAACTCGTTTTACACATTAAATGCCTAACTTCAGTTCAAATGGTTTTTTTTACGTATTATACGGTGTTTTCCTAATCAAATGGTTTTTAAGTTTTCTTTAATCAAAAGTTATAGTAAAAGCATATTTTAATAAAGACCAAATCTCCTAGAGATGGGAGTTGGACAATTACCGTTAATTCTTATAGAATTATGAGTAGTTGTTAGGTCATATTATAATTAATCAATGACCCACTTTTTGGATGTGTAATATAATGGTTGTATTCTTTAAATATAACAATTTACTTTTTATATATAAAAAGGTGAGATAAATACTTTAAATGTAATGCATGCTTGCTTGATATGGGATTGATAAATGTTATAATATGTAAAGAAGGCATACAATAAGATCTAAATTTCAAACCTTTTTGGTATAAAAGATCAGAGGTCCTAGTGTAGAGATGGCCAAGTGGCGACTCCTAAACACAAAACTACTCTTATCCTTAGTAAAAATACATATTTTTGCTATAGTGATGACTCCACTAGGGACTGAGAATCTCAATCTAAAAGTACCCAAAGATTATGCCATCTAATATTCTAACTTTTAGTAGTCCTATGCATTGCACTCTATATATAAACTATGTCCCTTTTACCCTAGATAGTGTTGTGAACCATGACTCTATTTTTCATTCAAGAATGGAGAAGTGCTAGCATATCCATCACTCACAAGCCTCGTGCCTTTGGGTGTATGGAAAGGTTAACAAATCGATTGCTATTATCCTTGATTAGAAAAACCCAATAGGAGAGACCTCTATTTATAGGAGCCATAAGCCTTTTGACCAAATTATGAGCCTATATAGTTAAGCCTAGATACATCCTTTAGGTTGTATGACCCTAAGAGTTTGTGATTGTGTGACACCCATATAATGAGGCTTTGTGAACAGTGCCACAAGGTCCGGGAAGTATGCTTAGGTTGTCGAGTCACTTGCACATGGATCGAGGCAATGGCTAGTCATGAAACTTTAAGGCGCTTTAAGTTGAGGAAAATGATGGAATTTAAAATTTTAGCAGAACCAATAATTCATTTTAAGCAGTAAAGAATGCATCTATGCAATAAAAATTTTTCGAGCTGAGATTGACTTAGGATGTGCCTGAACGGACTCGAAAATAGTAAACCCTAAAGCTCAAAAATCCCACAGGGCCCACTAGTGAAAGAATTTTTAGATTTTAAGGTCATTTGCAAATTCTCGTAATTTTTAATGTTTGCATGCAAATCAAGGTAGTTTGAAACATGTCTTATCGATCGAATTTAGCCATAAAAATTTATAATCAAATAGAGGGGATTAAAATATGAATTTTAAAATGAACAGCATAATTTTCTAAGATCTGAGTGAATTACTATGAATTTTTTAAGTTTGCCAAAAAATCGAGATGGTTTTGGGATTTTTGGGAAGTGTCAAGACCACCCTTGTCATGTTAAAATGAGGCCCACACTATGCTAAGTGGCCATGGAGGCTTGCCAAGTGGCAAACCTCCCTTGACAAGTGGATTTCCACATGGAATGAAGGAATTTTCTTTCTCTCTTTCCCTACTGTTGCCGACACCATAGAGAAAGTTTTCTAGGCATAACTTTTTCATCCCTTCACCAAAAATGGTGATTCCAATTGCTAAATTTAGATTTTTCTATTAGGCATCATGGGGATAAAAGAATCAAGTAAAAATGACTTCTTAATTAAGAGATAAAAATCATCAAAGATCACTGGTATAGACAATTTAAAATGTTGATCCTTAGGTGAGTTCATGGCTATTTCTCCTCTATTTCTTAGGCTTTTTTGTGACTTTGGGATGTTGGTTCATGCCTAACACTTGTTTCATTATGTGTGTAAGGTATTTATGGTAATTGGGTAGCATATTAAAGTCCATATAAAGGGAGGAAAGTCGCTATTGATGCTGGAAAGACTGGTGTTCTTAGGGGTTCAAGGAACTTCTCTCACAAGTAAGTAAACTTCAAGCCTTTCTTTCATGCAATGAGGTGCCTAGGATAATGAACAACAATTTAGGGTGGCTGATATATTGAGTTTATGAATAATTTCTTTAATGGGAATGTTGATTAAATGAGGACTTAGTGAATTAGGGAGCCATATTTCAAAGGATTTAGAAGTTAGGCTTTATTTGCTTGCTGATTTTGGTGGTTATGGATGCTTGGCTTGGATGTATAATGACTAGAATATGAATAAAAGATCTCTTGGCACGTTAGAGTAAGAATTATAGTAATTGGGATTAGAAATCACCATGAAATGTATTTTTCATGCTTGTACCCAAGAGCTACCATGAATGACTTTTATGGGTAATAATTGATAAAGGACTTTTAAGTCTATGAACCTATGAGATTTTGCTTGGAATTAGGTATGTATGTGTGTGATTGTGTTTATGGCATATATGTATGGATACATATCAATATAATGTGAAAAAGGAATGGAATTATATGTTATTTTCTTTGTTACCCAAGAGCTTTATGATGGCAATGTGACATGTAATATAAGCCTATTAAAGTGTTAGGCATGTGAATTATAATGGTCAAGATAATTGGCATGTAATGACTTTGAATTGAATGATGTATATGGCATAATGATATTTTAATTAATCTTTGAGAATGTATCTCTAAATGACTAAAAGGGTTGAACTAAAACCTATGGTAATGGCCTAGAATAAGCGCTTAAAAAGTGACTTGAATTGCACTATGAGAATTGAACATTTACTTGTGCCTTTAGGGCTAGACTTGAGATATAAGTAGGAATAGCAATTGTGCCTGTTATTTAGCCTTGGAACTGGCCTAGATATGTTTGTCTTTAGGCCTACAAATGTACTTAATAAGATGTTAAAAACTATGCTATAATTAGACTTAAAATAGTCCTCGAAATGTGTTTTGAAAAGTGGTCGAAACAACCTGTAACTGTCCAGTTGACCATTACCTGAACCAAAAATGTCACTATACTGAAAGTGTTAATTCCCTAAGAATTAATGCTATGATAAATTATAACATATTAAACCTTGTATATTGGTAATAACAGAACTTAATTTTATTTTGGGATTTTTACCCGGTAGAGCTAAAATATGGCTATACCAGACTGGCTAAAAAATAAATTGTGTGATAAAATTTATAAATGTTTGTTATTGCAACTTAAATATTATAAGAACACTTTAGGTTAATAAATGGACTTTAAATGAGCTACTTGGCCTATTAGTTAAACACCCACTGGATGGGTTGACTGATCAACTTAGGGTCTTTACTGCTACTAGTTATCTGATATTCATGCAGTGGATTTTATTTTTGGTTAGGGAGGCCTACAGGCTGATGTCCATTATGTCACATAGATGTTGAGATATTATTTGTGGCTAGGGAGGCCTATAGCCTGATCTCTATTATGTAACATTTCTAATGATGTTTATTTATGGCTAGAGCGGCCTACAGGTTAATATCCATTATGTCACATAGATGTTATTTATTTATGTCTAGAGGCCGCGGGCTGTTCTCTATTATGGCATATATGCCGATGCAATAGCATGGGTTTAGAATAAGGACCACTATACTAGCTTATTTTCCCTTATGATCTAGTGTTTTAAAGTGTCATCTTCCTAGTTAGCCAGTGAATTAAATCAAGCGAATAATCAAAATGGTCATGAAAATAAAAATTAAGCATGATTGGATAATATTTTCTGAGTAATTGATGAAATACAGACTTAAGGGCATTTTGGTCATTTTACACATGTTTTGTTAACTAAATTGACTAATGTAAAATATGCATGCTATGAATATTAATAACTACTTTAAATAATTTATGCTAGTCAAAAAGGTTATTTCCTAACATATAACTGCCTTAGGGGTATTTTTGTAATTTGGCACCATGTTATATAAACTAAATCAAATAAAAAGGTAAACTCATATATTAGACTACACATCTATGAAAAGATATAATGCCATGATTTAAATGCTTTAAGTTCACCACTAAGTATCTCATATACTTAGTGTACCTATTTTGCTGCGCAGGTACTCAAAAGCGGAATCTTACCTCATGAAGCATGTCAATAAGAGTTCAGAGGATACCTATGAAGGAATATAAAGTAAATGTTGAAAAATTTTGATATCCATGTACCTAGGTAGGAATTAGGTAAAAACATATATTTAAGCTCTATATATGTGTTGTATATAAGTAAGCATAAATTGTCAATGTAAATAAAATAGCCTTATATATTTCCTTATGAATGTATGTTTAGAAATGATGCTTGTTGTTGATGGGAGCTTGAGGCTTTATATATATGTTTTTGTCTGTGGCCTGAGGCCTACAGTTGTTGTGTGATAGCTACTGATGTTAGGTTAAGAATAGGGGACCAGATGGGTCTAGGAGTTATGAAATGTTTATAAAAGTGTTTAAATTAGTTTTCTTAAAATTTTTGGGATAGGAACCCGGATAGCCATTATGCTGTTGGAATTTCTAAAATAATTTGGAATGACCCATAATTACTTAGAATTGACACCCTTTGTATAATTCCAATTGATGTAAGATATGGAACCCAAATTAATAAATTTAGAAATAAATTAAGTTAAACTAATGTAAAGTAATGTAAGTAATATGAATGGTACGAGTGGCTAATATTAGGATGGGTGACCTAGGAGTGCATGCATCACTTATGGGATTTCTTAGGGAATCTAGTAAGGAGTGTCACATTTAGTGGTATCAGAGCCTAGGTTCAATGTTCCTTAATAGAGTACATGGATATCAAAAGTTTAAGTTTCTAATTCCTTTAAATTGTTACGTTGTCTAAGGCTAATAAGTTATTCTTTTGCAGTAAGCGTATAGCTGATCAGGCACCTTAAAGAGGGCCTAAAGAGCTGGCTAGTTTTGCACCAACTACAATTCAGGGGGTAGGTAATGCATCTGTACCTAAACCCAGTGACACTGCATAGTAACCCTGACCACCAAAGCCTGGTCAACAGCAGGCTGAAGTATCACCTATTTTGTTGCAACAAATGGTATATTTACTCCGACAAACTACCACTACTGCTGCTCTACCTCTACCTCCTCTGGTACCAATACCACCTCCACCACCAACTCTCCCATAAAAGACTCCTTTAGAGAGGTTGAGGAAGATGGGAGCTATTGATTTTCTAGGGATAAAAGAGGATGATGCTGCCAGAGATGAGTACTAGCTAGATAGGACCTTCAAAGTTCTGGAGCAGTTAAATTGTACTAAGGCTGAGAATCTATAATGTGCTACTTATCTTCTGTAGGAAGAAGTTAACAACTAGTGGAATACTACCAAAAGAAGAAAAACACCAACAGAGTTGACCTAGGAATTTTTCCTTAAGGAGTTCAAGAAGAGATACATACCTAACTCCTATAAGGATAAAAAGAGATAAGAAGTCTTAGATCTAAAGCAATGAAGGAGAATAGTGTCAGAATATGTTAAGGATTTTACTAGACTCTTGAAGTATGCTGAGGAGTTCATTCCAAATGAGGGGGAGAAATGCAAGAGATTTTTAGCAAGATTGAATGTGGAGCTAAGGATATAGATGTCTAATATTAGAGAGAGGGATTTTGCTATATTAGTATTAGCAGCATATGATATAGAAGAAATGGTATAAG
>CANXYI012233739.1:0-10260 GCA_948208565.1 Hura crepitans | reverse complement strand
ATTATTATTATTATTATTATTATTATTATTATTATTATTATTATTATTATTATTATTATTATTATTATTATTATTATTATTATTTATTTGCTTACATATATATATTTTTTTTATTCTCATAAATTATAAATTGTAAATATCTAATCCACTTTATCATTTGTCTACATTAATTTCTCTAGCTACTTATATGATTTAATATCATATCTATTTAATTAACCATAAATTACTCATTACCGCCTCTTTATAAATTTCAGCCACCTTAATCTTTTATCCTACATATTTTATTTTAATCATTTTAACTAGTCTAATATTGTTTGCTTATGACCTAAACATGTCTTATAACATTGGTTTCTATTACTAGTAACTATTCAAGTTAATTCACTAACTTCCTTAATTTATATATAATATAGGAAAATTTGCATAAATAATTCATGTTTATATCATTATGAAATTTCTTCTCCTTTTGTCTACATTCTCTCTCTTTTAAACATCCTAACATATACTTAGGAATTACTTTAATCCATCCATTATATCCATTCATATCACACAAATAACACATAATTTTCATAACCCATAAAAAGGCATAAATCCATAGATTAGAATACACATACCTCTCAAGCTTAAGTACATTTAAGCATTATTTTCTCATGTTCAAGCTTACCTCATCACCATTCCTTCTCATCATCCACCAATTCCATCATGGATTTCCTCACATAAAATAGTCAAAAATATTATAACTGCCAAGTTTTAACATAAAATTCCATAAATTAATCCTACCATTCACATAATCTCATAAAAATTACTTGGTTAGAGATCAACTTACCCACTTTAGTCTCACAAAAGTACTTATATTCCATTTTTTTATCTTTTAAAATCCCTTTCTTTTCAACTAATTTAGAGGGGTTAAGTTGTTAGGCTAATAGTGTGACCGTTTATGTGTAATATTGTGTGATTATTTGGTAAAATTAAGGTGTGGAAATAGTGGAGAAAGGAGGAGGACGAATTTCAACCATGAAAGGCTTAGGAGGGCTAGTCTTGGCTAAAACTAAAGTGAATAATTTATTATTATTTGTGCTTTTATAGATGGAATGGATGGCTAGGATCAAAAGTCAATATTTACACATGGATGGTTAAGATTAATCTATGTTTAGTTAACTAAAAAAATTTTACTCCTTTTCATGTCAATAATTCCTCCTTTCCACTTTGTTGGCTTTGATTTCTCCATATATCAACTCGATTTAAGGGCTCAAAATGCTTCGTACTTAATTATTTGTCATTTTCATTACATATGGACACATTTAATGTTAATTTATTTCATTGATTTTTTTCTCATAGTTCCCATCTTCAGAAAATTCCAACACTGTGATTTTTGGGTTCCTCATAATTTGTTACCTTTAAGACATGCCACCTTTGGAAATTTATGAGCATGTTTATAAATTTTTCCATTTAGTTCTAAGAAATTTACTGCCTACCATAGACCGCAAATTCAGATTTTATTTTTCACTTTTAACCTCATATATGACCTCAAATGCTTCACAAATTTCATAAAAATGCATCTTATAATTAATACAAATTTTTTATGAGGTTAGCTTCATTTGGCCTAAGGACACTATTCATGGCCCGAGTGCCACTATTCACCGCAGCCCACTCCTAAACCTCATTTTTCATGCATTTTCTCATCATTACTAGGCCACATGTCACTTTTTTATTACTCCCTTGTGTCTCTCTCCTCTTTTTGACCATGCATGGTAAATTTCCAATTTTTCCTTAGCCTTTCCATGAAATTACCATTTTGCCCTTCGATCATTTTTTGCCTTGTAGTTCACACCAATCGACTCCACACGATCCATATATCCATTTTATTTCCCATTATTTTTTTAAATTCCAATTCTATCCTTCTGAAAATCAGACCGGAAGTCATGGTGTTACAATTCCTTTGTAAATATCATTAGGACTTGCATTTCACTCTAATCAAAGATTCCCTAGATAATGATATATTAGACTTGTGAGAAAAATTTCCTATTATAATTTGGTGTGGCGAATCCTCTTAAACTCTCTATTATAATTTGAGGTGGTGAATCCTCTATTGGTCACTCAACTACCTTCATGTATCTCAAACTATACCAAACCTCTTAGTTATGTATACGTCATAGTGAAGTGAAAGCACCAGAGCCAAAATATACCTTTTGATACTTTTAGTAACCTTAGTGATCTTAGGTCAAAAGATACTTGCGCCTGCTGATATGATAAGCTAACTTCATTAACATAGATTATGTATCATTGTGAATATCTCATATATATATCTTTAATTAACTTATGGCTCAAATAAGCATCATATGCTAACTTTAAGCATCACCATGCTTGTAACTTTTAAGAACTGCTATTTAATCAAGTTAATAAGTATAACATGTGTTAGTCTATTAGTATTAATAATTTCCCATCTTGTTAATCTATCACTAAGGATAGTTTTGCTATTTCACATTTTCATGCAATAGGAATCTCGCATTATAAACTCTTCATGATTTCTTTTACACTATATAAAAATATTAGGGACTTTATTACAAAGTTTAAGATCCATGTCAAACAAAGGAATTAATCATAAGCACTTATGTAATAAAAGAATTCCTTTTATTATAAGAAGGTTTAAATGTACATAATATATCTTTATTACATATGTGCCCTAAGGCATACAACTAACAATCTCCCACTTGCACTAGAGCAAATCACTAATGTATCTAATATCCATATTATTTATAGAGCAACCAAACTTATTTTAAGTGATTTCCTTAGTGAGAGGATAAGCAGTGTTTTTATATGTGTGGACTCTCAAGCTTTACATGTTGCCTACCAATTATCCCCTAAAATAAAGGGTAACATAAAGAACATGTTTGGATCATTTATGAGATCGTGGTTTGTTTGCTTGTGAAATGGCACCATTATTGTCACATTATAAAGGCACTGGGTCAATAATAAAATGGACCACTCCTAGTTCAGTAATGAAATTCTTGATCCACATTACTTCCTTAGCTATATCAAAAGCTGCAATGTACTCTACTTTGATAGTTGAGTCTATAGTTTCATCTTGTTTGGAACTCTTCTAACTAATTACATCTATCACAAATTAAAATACACAACTTGATTCAAATTTGCAATTGTCTTTATCATATTGAAAGTTCGCATAAATGTACCCACTAACTCATGAATCTCCTTCTTCATGCATTACGAATACATCATTAGTCCTTCTCAATTACTTAAGGCTGTTCTTGATAACCACCCATTGTTCCTCTCTATAATCGAATTAGAATCTTCTCATGACATTCAGAGCAAATGCTACATCAGCTTAAGCACATAACATATCATCCATCATAAATCATATAATAGATGCATATGGGATTCTACACTTTGCTTCCTTCTCATCTCGTGTCTGTGGATACATAGACTTAGAAAGGATTTTAACATAAAGCATAAAAATTAACCTTCTCTTTAAGAGAATTATGCTAATCCTCTTTAGCATCTTGTCTATGTATATAGACTATGAAAGAACTATCAACCTCTTGAATTTATCTCTAAAGATCCTTATTTCTAGTATATAAATTACTTCACTAAGGTTTTCCATAGAGAACTTTCGATAGCCAAATCTTGATTAATTAAAACATTGAAACATCATTTTCCATGAGTAATATGTCATTAGCATATAGCACTAGAAAATCATATGCACTCCCACTAACCTTCTTCTTAACACAAGGTTCCTCTAGATTTTGTGAGAAAACAAAAATCTTTAATTGTCTCATCAAATTGAAAATTCTAACTCTTAGATACTTGCTTCAATCTATAAATAAATCTTTAAAGGTTCGATACCTTATTGCTATAAGTGGATATGAAACCCTTAGCCTATGTCATATACACCTCCTCTTATAAATTTCTATTAGGGAAAGCTATCTTCAAATTGATTTGCCAAATCACATATTCATAATGAGTGGTAATATCTAGCAAAATCCTAATGGATTTAAGCATGGCTACTAGAGAAAAGGCTTCATCAAATTAATTTCTTTGCCATTGATTATATCCCTTTGCTATAAGCCTTACTTTATGGGTAACTACCTTACCCTCTATGTTGATCTTTTTCTTAAATATTTATTTGCACCCAATGGGTTTTATCCTTTTTGGTGCATCAACCAAAGTTCATACTTACTTGCCATACACGAAATCTATTTAAGATTGCATGGCCTTTAGCCATAATTCTAATTCTGAACTCTTTAGAACATGCTCATAGCTTGTAAGCTCATTTTCATCTACTATAGTTATATCACTATGCTTATCTATGAGAAATCCAAATCTCTTTAGCTCAGTATGAACTCTATTAGAATGTCTAAGAGTTTATGTTATAGTAGGCTCTGCTATTACATGATCACCATGTGTAATAGTTTTGGGATTTGTCATTTGATCTGCCTCTATTTATGTGTCTCAAACTTCATTAAGTTCAATTCTACTTCCACTATTTTCATTTAAGAGAAACTCTTTCTCTAAGAGGATAGCATACTTTGAAACAAACACCTCTTATTCCAAAGTGTTGTAGAAATAGTATCCAAGACACTCTTTTGGATACACCAAAAATAAGCACTTGTCAAATTTAGCATCAAGCTTATTTGATATAATTCATTTCACATAAGTAAGGCAACCCCATACTTTTCAGTGTGAAAGAATTAGTTTCTTGTTATACCATATCACTTATAGTGTAACATTAATTGACTTTGATGGAAAAGTATTCTTGACTTTGATATATTAAAGTATTTTAATACTTCTATCAAGCTATTTCATAACATTATTTCTAAATTTTTTGAATTTTTCAAAGGCATAGATTTGTACTTCATCTACTACATATATTTGAATAATTGTTAATAAGGGTAATGAAGTAGAGAAAACCACCACTTGCATATATAGTCATTAGGCCACTTATATCTAAATATATTAGGTCCAAAAAACCACTAGCACAATCACCTTTTTCCATTAAAAGGTGTCTTTGCCATTTAACCTAAAAAATAAGATTTGTATGTTTCAATTGATTCAAATCAAATGAGGCTAAGTCATCAAACTTGTGAAACATAGTAATGTGCTTCTTGTTTATATGGCCAAGTCAACAATGCCACAAGAAAGATGGTTTCAAGCTATTAGTCTTAAGACTTTTGGTATTAATGTTGTAGATCTCTTTTTGATTATCAAGATATAAATTACATTAATACTTGAAGTAAAATAATAAATTTCATTAATACTTGAAGTAAAATAATAAAAAACATTATTCTTATAAACTAAGCAACCTTTGCTCTTATTAATGGAAATATCAAAATCTTATTTAACAAGATAAGATAAAGAAATAATATTGTTATTCAAAGAAGGAAAATAAGAACAATTATTATGTTCTAATGTTAATCTTGAATGCAAATCTAAGTAATATGTTCTTATAGCTAATGTTGTTACTTTTCCTTTATGTAGTATATGTAGGTTCGCATCAGTTGTATTTAGTCTCCTACTACTTTTAGTCCCTATAATTCATAAATAAAATGAGAACAACATCTAGTATCCAATACCTATATATGATTATAAATATTAGTAATAGTATTAACTTTAATAACATTAATAAATAAAGTGGATGCATCTCCATTCTTCTCATTCTTGTGAGAAACAAGATAGGTCATGCTCCTCTTTCAATGATCGGTCTTGTAATGCCTAAAAAATCCCGATGTTAGAATAGAAGTATTAATTATGACATAATTTTGGGTAAAATTTAAGTCAAAACAAGGTAATTAGGTGGTTAAAAATAGCAGTGTGACATGAATAGTGACCTAGTTTGAGCTGAGCCATAAAATATTCAAAAGTTGCTCAAAAATTTATGAGATTAATATAACTTGACACTTAAAAATACTAATTAGCCTGTTGGTACTAGAACTAGAATTTTTAGATCTCAACAAGTATTTTTACAAAAATCGGATTGTATAAAAAGTAGTGATTTAATTCAATTTTTCTCATTTTATGAGCTTCACTTTTTAGAGGGTTATGGGATCTAAATTGATTGAATTTTTACATGTAAAGTTGAGATTAAAATTAAGGTTAAGGAGAAGCAAAAATAGGAGGAAATAGAAGAGAAAAAATGGAAATAAAATGTTTTTTTAAATACAAATATGTCAAATTTTCTTATTTTTGGTCGAACTACACAAAAATACCTTTCCTCTCCTCCATCCTTTAGCTAATGGCACCCATGGTTTTCCCACACCATTTTTTTTATTTCAACCCTTCATTGTAGCATCAATTTCTTTCATTTAATTGAAAGATAAACACCTTTATGACCTTTAGAATTTAATTCGAATGGAAAATTTAAGAAAAATTAGAGTAATTGCTCAAATTTTAATCTTGATGAGTAGTGATTATCTTTGATTCAAGTAAGAATTTTCAAATCCTAATATTTTCCCTATGTTTTTCAGGTGCCTAAGAGTCATTATATGTGGTCGATTTTCAATTTTGATGTCCATGTGATTTATTATAGATTTTAATGAAATGAATCTATAACTCACAGTTGAGCAGAGAGAGAAATCATAAGATAAAGGGAAAGCCACTATATAGGTAGTCCTTAAAAGTGTATTATTACCCTCTTAATATATGTAATCAAGTTAAATTGTTCTTAGTTATTATATTGCCCTAATTTACATAATATGTCAAAATGTGCAATTATGTGTAAAATGCTCATTTATTAACAGCATTAAATTTGTTAACTTGTAAATGACATGTATGATGATGTATTTAGGATGTTTTTAATGTATGAAAATGATGGAGATGTCATAATGTGGTTATAAAGCAAATATGTCCATTATGATGTAAAAATAGATAATTTTATAAAAAATGCCTAATTAATGGTATGAATAAATTTAATTATGCTAATTAGTATTAGTGATGATTATTGATGTAATTTGAATGTTAAATATATGCATGGATGTATACATTGCTTGATGTACATAAAAAATGTACATTATGTAATTGTGTATGAATGTGAGTAATTGATGAATTCTATATAGCTATGCTTTAAACATGTGTTGTATGAGATGTTAGATGTACATCAAATAAATAATGGTATAGAAATAAATAGATGCCGTGTAGATTGATGAATGGCCAAATGAACATAATGGCATACATGTGTATGTATGACTTGATAATGCTTCTTAAAGATGTTGTATGCCTATGTATGGGTTAGTATGCTTGATTAGACATAGAATGAGCCATGTATGATGAATGTATATGGGAGCTAAGGCATGGGGCTTAATGGCCGAATGACACTTGATGTATAATTGATGTTGTATGTTTGACTATTTGAGTCATTATGGCAATAAATAGACAAATGAGGACAACAAGCATAAGTTTATGCCTTATGATGCATGCTGTGATGATTGCATGTATGAGCATGTTCATGATGTTATAATCTAATGACATTGTAAGTGGATGTAAAGTCTTGATAGTTATAGATGCCTCACCTTTTGGCCTATGATGATAAATAGAGACACAATACAAGCCCTTTAGAAAGCTAGTCCGTATAGACTAGCCTACCACTAGTCTGCATGGACAAACCTTAACTAGGTCCATGCTAGTCTAATGAACTTTATCAACCCTAAGGCTCATGGTCTACCCAAACAAGTCCAAGCCTTTATCCATATAGACTAGCTCAAACTTGGCCTAAGACCTAGCATAAAGCCCATGGATTGGTAGGAAAGCATACATCCTAAGTCCACACTAACTAAACAGTCTAAGTCTGCATGGATTTGCTGATGTGAAAGCTTACAAAAACATGAGATTCCTATCTAGACTCTGTCTCCCAATCTTAGAAGGACTCTATCACTTCTAGATGGGAGACTCTTAACCCTAAGCCTATAAATACCCTTTTTAGGTATGAATAGGGGGAGGCAATTTGATAACAACCAAAATCACTTATTTGTGAGTTCAAGTGAGAACTTTAACCAAGATATGATTCACTAGTTCTACTAGCCCACACTTAAAATAATTTTTTCTAAACTCTTAGATTTTGTGCTATTGCTTGAGAGCTCATTCAAAAGGTAAGATCTAAGGCCTTTTACTATGCATGTAACATACTTTTTTACTATTCATGTAGAGCCCATGATCTGCTATGATTAGCTATGAATAAGGTGATTCTTGGTTATCCTCATATTGGCTATAGTAGTAAGTCACTGTTATAAATCATTTTATTGTGTACAAATTAACTTTTGGCATGTTGTAATTGTTCTATTCTTTTAATCCTAAATGCATGAACTTAACTTTGAACATGTTCACATTTGCATAGACTAAGTATGTCGGCATGTATGCAATGTTACATCTTTATGGACATTAAGTTAATACTATCTTGATTGCTTCTCACAAACTATGCCTAATATCTGTCATGTTTATCTATGCGTATAATATTTTATCACATGACTAATGTATGAGCAATCACTGGGATCATAAAACTATCATGCAATCCACATGGACTCCCTCTCACAAAGAACATAGTCACCATGGATGACTAGGTTTCATACATATCTGTCTTAACATGTAGTTTGCATAGACTCTCTCTCATAAGAAACACAATCCATATAGATGACTAAGTTTCATCTATGTCTATCTTAACATGCAATTTGCATGGACTCCCTCTCATAAGGAACATATTCTGCATGGATGACTAGATTTCATCTATGTATGTCTTAACATGCAGTCCGCATGGACTCCCTCTTATGCGGAACATACTTTACATGAAAGATTAAGTTTCCCACTTGTTGTCTCCATTTGTAGTCAAAATGGACCCCCTCTCACGAGGAAAATGGTCTGTGTAGACATGTATCTTGAATCCTTTTATGTGTTTGCTTATGTTTTGTTTATGGATGGTAAAATCTATATTGCTTACACTGATAAACATCCTAAAATATATGCCATGACTCATATATATTTGTGTTATGTTATTTAGTGATTTCATCCATCCTTGGTGTCCTTATGGGCCTTTGTCTATTATTTCTAATATGTTCCTTTCAGTTGCCTACAAGTGGTCATTCTGGCTGAATATGGAAGTCTGGACAGACTTAGACAATTATATGAGTATTAGTTCATATAGACATATTTTAAAACACTATTGAGTCTGCACAAACCTCACAACACAAAGATAGGACCAATTTCATATTTTGTATCATTTTGTTTGGTTTTGTACCCTTTCAATTTTACTAATTATTTTGGATTGTAATAGGTAGTATAATAACTTTTTTTTAAATGTAACAACCTAACTTCACATCAAAAGTTTTTCTATACAATTAATTGGTGTTTTCTAATAAAAATGGTTTTGGTTTGCTTTAATCAAAAGTCATATTAAAATGTATTTTAACAAAGGCCAATCTTCTAGAGATGGAAGTTAGGCAATTACCACCAATTTCTAGGGAATTATGTGTAATTGTCAAGTCACACCATAATCAATCAATAACCCAATTGCTAGTAATGTGTTAATTTGTAAGTGACTAGCCCTATACATTATGTCACTTCGTAAGGCCTAATAAACCTTGAACTTAGCTTTCTTTTCTTGCCAAACCTTAGAATTTTCTTCTAAGGTGAAACCTTGAGAAATACCTTGTATCCTACTTTAAACTCCATATCTTTTCTCTTGAGATCAACATAAGGCTTCTACCTATCAAAAGCTACTTTCAATCTATCCCCAACACTTTTTACCTTCTCCTCAGAATCCTTGATCAATTCTGGTCCCATAAGCTTGGTTTCACTGAGCTCATTCTAGTATAATGGTGTTTAGCACTTCTTACCATACAACACCTCATAAGAAGCCATTCATAGACTTGTTTAATAACTGTTGTTGTAGGCAAACTCTACTAATGATAGATCCCAGCTACCTTTGAACTCGATGGTGCAACTTCTCAACATATCTTTAAGCACTTAACAGAGATGCATCATCATAAGCATAACATCATATTTATCTTAACATCAAATTACTCAAGTATCACAAGATTAGCTCAAAGACACTTTCTGATTGTTTGTCAATGTAATGATGGAATGCCATAATGAAACTCAACCAAGTACATAAGTCATTATGAAGCTTCTTCTAAAACCTCGATATGAACTGTGGGTCTCGATCTGATATGATTTAAGATGGCACTCCATGTGTCATGCCCCAACTTTTGGTCTGATTTTCCATAAGGTTAGGAATGGAATTAGAAGAAAAAGTGGGGAATAAAG
>CANXYI012233511.1:0-15156 GCA_948208565.1 Hura crepitans | reverse complement strand
TGAGAGAGTAAAATAGAGAGAAGGTTTGATTCTTCTTTTAAAGTGATAGAACATCAAATTTTAACATAATTAGGTAAGGGCTTTAATCGAATTTGTTAGGCCATCTGCAGTATAAATTTTTGAGTTGTACTTATGATTATTAGTAAATAAATGTCTAAATTGGTTATGCATTAAAGGAAAAATGGATATGATATTGAATAGGTAGTTGCTACCATAGCTTGAAGGAGCAGTGGTGATTTGTTTAGGAATAATAAATATGGATTTTCAATAAAATGGTGGAATGTTTGTTGTTCTGAACTATTATTTTTTGTGGGATTATTATAAATTGGTTGGTTTTAAATAATTGTATGTTGTATGGTCTGAAAGGGGTATGAGTTGTTAACAGATTATTTAATTTCGAAGTGATGAACCTATTTATCTTTATTAAGTTGAGTTTTGTTGTCTATGTGAACCATTAAGTTGTAAATGATCTTTTCATTAATTTTGAATGTTTGAGAAATAAGAGAAGTAAGTATAATATACATGTATGGATTGTTACTATAGAATTTATGTAGTAGGAATTATATGGTTTTTGCCAAATTTTGGGATGCTAACAACTAGTTTTAGAAGTAATTTAGGCATTAATTTGTGTACTACTGGCAAAATGGTTATTTTAGGGCTACTGTAAATATAGCATAACTACTGTCATAGAATAATAGGTTTTTCAATGGTTGAGTTATGATTTAAAAGGCACAAAATGAATCTAAATTTAGCTTATTCTAGCAAGTAACCTTAGATATGTTCTATAGGGTAACAAAGCGATAAGTTGAATGAGGCTCATTAAGTGGTACTAACTTATTTACATATGAATCTTACAAGGATACATGTATGTAATACACAAGTTATAACTATATATAGACAAAGGAAAAAAGGTTGAATAGCAAAAGGAAAAGAATTAAAAGTGTGTAAAGTAACATGTCAACCTAAAGAAAAATAGATTTTAGTATGTAATCGAACATTTTAGAGTTTTCTTGCAATGAACTAATTCTAACATTTACATGGCTTCCTTTTTTGAACGAATTTGAACCACAATTCCATCTCTTGAGCACTTAAAATTCCTTGACATAGCATGTGATGCTAAGGTTAAATTCATAGTACTACACTAACTCTAACATCTACCCTAAAGACTTAAGTTTAAAGTTTGAGACATTGATACAAATATTTGTATAGATTTGGTTGCTATTATGCTAGGAATTATTAGAAATAGACATAATAAGAATAGGGTTTTGTAAGCAATATAAATTTTTTTAATATAAATTATATTGTAATTGTTTGCAAATTATATATGAAAGCATGACATTATTGAAAATTATGTATATTTATTTATTATGTAATTTATTTAAGTTACAAAAATTATTTAAAATAAGATAGGAATTTAGTTTTATTTACAAATTAAAATTCTAGTCCCCAAAAAGCAATAGGGACAATTTAAAATTTCATTACCACTAGCTTTTAAGTATTAGAATTGTCATCCTCATTTGATAGTTTGAATGCAAGAATAGTTAATACGAATAAGAAATTTGGTCCTTATTAATCTTTTACCAACTAGATTTTTAAAAATCCTATCCTTATTTGCCTTTAATGATGGAACCTATAAATATGGATGGCAGCCATATTTTTTTGGTCTTTATTGAGTTTTTTTAAATTGGATTTAGAATTTCATGGATGAGAATGTCCTTAAAAGCCATTTTTCTTGTATTGTCTTTCTATTTTGGGTCAACCTTATAATAGTGCCATCTTTTTCCTCCTAAAAGAAGCTGGCAAATTCATTTATTTACCCTCCTCCATTTTCATCCATTAATCTTTCAATTAAACCTCCCTTCTTAAAATGTAACCTTTAATTCTCATCCTCTAAAACCTCTAGATACCATTAATGACAAGAAATCAAGGTTGGATTGGAAGATTTTTGCATTTATAGTCTTGAGTGAATAATTCCACTCTTGTATGTAAGTGGTTTTTTTTTCATGGTCTCATATTTTTCTAAGGTTCTCTAAGAGTCCAATAAGAGTTATTTAAGGTTTGATTGTAGTTTGAAAGTGTATTAAATTTTATATTTAAGTTCTTTTGGTGTATGTTTGTAGATAAAGGTGGTTTAAGTAAGACAAAGTGAAAACAAAGGGTGTAAATAGGCTTATGTGGTGTGATTAAGCTCATAAATAAGTTTATTCAATATGGTGAATTTTGTATATGTTGATTCCTTAAATTAAAGTGTAAGTATGTGTATTTAAATGATGCTTTGAAGTATGCTAATGACCTGTAATAGCTATTAATTATAAAATGATGTCACATGCAAGGTTAAATATGTGACACCCCTTACTCGATCCAGTTGCCTTACCCAACTAAGGTGTGTAACACATAACATGCTATTTGAATCTCATAGCATTAAACTTCATCTTAAAAAAACATTTGTCCCTATACACTTTAATACCAAAAAGGTTTAATTTCAAAAACTTCTCAAAAACCAAGTTACATATTCAATTTAAGAATCCTTGTGCCAAAATTTCAGTACCATAACAGTTGTACTGAGCACTATCCCAAATTTTTGAATAGTAACCTATATTAATTAAAACACTTTCACATATTTTTCTAAATAAAACCCCAACTCTGTGATCCTTTTAATCACTCCAATCAATATTTTTAGTCAACACAATCTAAACATTAAGAAGAGATGTCAAACATGCATTAAATAGTTCAAAATTGTTTAAAATATGGTTTACACACGACACATAAGCTTCATTTACAAGATATTACAGTTTAAGCCTATAACTAATTACATTTATACTAAACGTGCCTTATTATGTCTATACATCCCATAATTTCATTACATATATAAAAAATATACCAAAATATTAGCCTTCTCTTTTATGTTTGGATGTCTTGAGGCTTATGCTTAATCATTCTTCTAACCTATGCATTGCAAATAAAATGATGTGATAAGCATTTCATTTAGTGGTGAAATCAAAGTAAATCATGCATTATGCCATATTATTAGTAAATCAATATTTATCACCATATGCATAGTTCATGATGCCTAAAATAATACATAACAATACACTAATTAAGAAATGATGTAAAAGTCATATATCATACCATTAAACTTAAATTATGCCTTCTATATACAAACTTAGCTACTTCATTCATAAAAGAGAATTCATTATAAATCTTTTCATAATATCAGCTTAATTCATTTTATAATAACATTATTATTCAATTCATAATATCATTGTTATTCCCCTATATGATTAAGACACATGTCCTAAGGATAACGGGGGTGGGTAGCGAATATGACCTCTATGAACTTGAAGGTCCATCTACAATGTGGATTCAAAGATCAAGTATAACATAACATAATGGCCATTATTACCTTTTATGAACTTGAAGTTCATCTAGCAACATAGAACAAAAGATCAAACATATGTGAGTCTTTAGGTTAGACTAAAAGTGGACCTATAGGCCAAAAATATCAAATAGCACTGTAGTGCCCTAGCAGTTGGTAATATACCCCTAGTTGACCGATTAACCTATTTGTCTAGGTTGTCAAGCATATGGGCTTTCAAACATGTTTATTTTAGTTGCACAAACTTAAATAGCTTAAAAGTGGCTTTTACTTGTGATAATGTCAATAAATGACCATATCAAAAAATTAGCATAGCTATCATTTAATCATGATCGTGAACATCATATTAAAGCAATACCAAATTCAATTTCTTACATATACATACATATGGCCATATAAGGTCAACATTGACATATCTAACTCAACTTCACATGTCATGGTTATTATCAAGAAATTACCATGAATGACCTTTTATGCTCACTTGAGCATTTTTACATGGAGTATAGTTCATTATGTCCATTATTGGCCATTAACCCATCTCATGTACAAACTTCATATCTTTTTATATTATATTCCATAAAAGGATGCTTATGTAACTCAAGGCTTATCCATAGTGACATATAATCTCATACATGTGTACATAATAAGTAAATATAATAAGGTCACTAGCCATAAAATCACTAATTACATACATTACTTACATTCCTTCATAACAATTCCATTAAAGCTACATAAACTTTATTTTGCATCTAATACCAATTACCATGACTACATCTCTTTTAGGAGTGTTATGACTTATCACACACACTCACACACACAATAGGGCCATTTGGCCTTAATGTTCACTCACATTAAGAAGACACATTCTTATCATAATACATTATTGTTTAACATAAAAGCATACCATTCTACATTAACATAATACTTTTATGCAAAGCATACATGAAGTCAAGCACATATGTCTCCTTAAGCTTACATAACCTATTCGGCCAAAGACTAATCCAACATCATATAACATTTCCATTTATGTATGTACATCACACACATCATTACCATTATTTATGTATTGCATAATTCAATTCAAGAGCCAAAGTACACAATTTAACCTCTTACATAATTTTATAACATACAATTTACTCTATTTAATATAATGTATAATTAAGCAATTCTTAAATATTCATGTAATAAATTGATTTCACATACCAAAATGATTGTAATATAACCTTAAGGATCACTTACTACTTTGTTTTTCCTTTAGCTAGCATTTTATCCATTTTCTCTATTGCACATTATAGATTCAATTTTAGAAAAATCGTAATAAATCATACAATACTCAAAAAATACAAAAGACCATATTTTTCAACTCTTAGGTACCTACTAATTAAGGAAAAAATGTTGGTTTTTTTTTTAAATTTTTACTCGATCGAAAAATGGGCACTATTCACCTAACCCAAAATCTTGCAATTTTCCTTCAATTTTCTTCAGATAAATCACTCAATTAAGCATCTTGATGCCTTGGGAAGGTCATACTTTTAATTAGATGTAAGATTTAATGGCTTAAATATGGGGAAAAGCTTGAAGAAAGGGAGAAAAATCTCTCTTGGTGTCATTGGGTGGAGAGAGTGGGATGAGAGGTAGTGGTTTGTATTTTTGACAAAAAAAGTTCAACATTATCAATCTATTTATAGTTTTGAAAAATTACATTTTTAATGCCTTTAAAAAAAAGTTTTCTCCCTTATTTTAAATCCTTTTTCTCTCATTCCATTTCTAAAATTTAATCTAATTATGTCTCTATATGCTATAAAAATTGGAGCTCAAAAATCAAAAGAAATCGAATTAAAATGCCAATTTTATGAATCCCAAAATTCAATTAAAATACTTTCCAACCTCTAAAAATTTAAATTCTAGTGCCATTGGACTTGTTACAACTTTTGAGTATTAGGTCATATAAGTTTTAGAATTTTCTGAGCAACTTTGAAAATTATTTTCGGTTCTGCTTTGCCTTACTCACTATTCACAAGACACTATTGTAAAAGCATTCTTAGCATTCTTAACCAATTAAATGAATTTTGATTGATTTCAAACATTACTCAAAATTATTTTATGACTAATACTTTGTTCCAGTAACATTAGTGTAACCCAAGTCACGGGAGCACTATTTATCCCACGAAAGTACTATTAAAAAAAACCAAGATTTTCAAGTCGTTACTTTATTTCCCCTCTTAAAATAAATGACATTAGCAATATTACCTAGTTGAAACAAATACATATATTACTTATGCATTTGATCTTCTTATTCTTAAGTTGTTTTTTTTAATTCCATGGTGCTTACAAGCAACCTTCACCACTAAAACCATTTTATTTCTTAACTGCTTGACCTTTCTAGCAAGGATTCTTATAGGTTCTTCTTTATAAAACAAATCTGGCCTAACTTCAACTTCTTCCACTGATAAGATATGAGTCGAATCAAATATGTATCTTCTAAGCATAGAGACGTGGAAAACATCATGAATTTGCTAAAGTTTTAGTGGTAATGCTAGTCTATAGGCTACTAGCCCTACATGTTTTATAACCTCGTATAGCCTCATAAACCTTAGACTTAGCTTTCCCTTCTTGCTAAAATGTAGAACATTTCTTCCATGGTGAAACTTTTAGAAATACTTTATCCTATTCTTCAAATTCTACATCTTTCTTATTAAGATCAATATAAGAATTTTTTCTATCAAAAGCTACTTTTAATCTGTCTCTAAAGATTTTCACCTTCTCTTTAGAATCCTTGATCAAATCTCACCCCATAAGCTTGGTTTCATTAAGTTATTTCAACATAAAGGAGTTCTGCACTTCCTTCTATATAGTACCTCATAAAGAGTGATGCCAAGACTCATTTGCCGGCTATTATTGTAAGCAAAATCTGCTAATGATAGATAGTAATCCCAACTACCTTTAAACTTAATGGCACAACTCCTTAGCATGTCCTCAGGCACTTAACAAAGGTGCATTAACATAAGTATAACATTATACATGCATTCCTGCATCAAATCATTCAAGTATTATAAGATTACCTGAATGACTCTTTCTAACCATCCATTAGTCTATAGATGAAATGATGTGCCAAAACTTAATCGAGTACCTAAGGCATTCATAAGTTTCTTCCAAAACCTTGAATAATCATATATAATGGAAGATGGCACTCTATGCAATCTAACTTCATCAATATATAACTCAACAAGCTTTTCTATTGAATTGTCTATCATTATTGATATGGAATAAGTAATCTTGGTAAGACAATCAACCACAATCCATACTAAATCATGCTTGTTTCATGTCATAAGCAAGCCAAATACAAAGTCAATGGTGACTTTATCCCATTTCCATTCTGGAATTGCCATAGGATGTAGCAGACTAGAAAGAACCTTATGTTCTGCCTTCAGTTGTTGACAAGTGAGTCATTTGGTTACATATTCTAATACATCTCTCTTCACCAAGCCACCAATATGACATCCTCAAATCTTGGTACATTTTTGTGTTACCAGATGCATAACATAGTGAGCATTATGAACCTTATCTAAAATTTATTTCTTTAAATCTTTAACATCTGGAAAACACAAACTCTATCATGGTAATACAAGTGACCATTATTCTTTAACATACTCAGTAGGCTTTCCCTCTTAGATGGCACTTATCACACTCACTAACCTTTAATCATCCTTCTGCCTATCTTTAACTTGATGTATCAAACAAGGCTTAACTCGCATTTCTGCCAACAAAGCACTATCAGGCATAATCTAAAATATGACATTCACAGCTTTCATGGTTGCCAAGAACTTTCTATTCAAAGCATCAACCACTACATTGGATTTGCTAGGATGATAAACAATTATATAGTTATAATCTTTAATTAACTCTATCCATCATCTCTGCCTCAAGTTTAACTCTTTCTATGTTGGAAGATACTAGAAACTTTTATGGTTCATGTACAGGTAACATTTCTATCTTTAAATATAGTGTCTCTAGATCTTTAGTGTAAAAACTATTGTTGCAAGCTCCAAATCATGAGTAGGGTAGTTCTTTTAATGTGGCTTCCACTATTTAGAAGCATAGGAACTACCTTGCCTTTTTACATTAGAACACAACCTAACTTATTATGTGAGGCATCACTGTAAATAGTAAAGTCCTTCCTAGAAACTGACTGAACTAAAATAGGTACTTTTATCAACATTGTCTTAAGCTTATCAAAACTTTTCTAACACTTGTCATCCTAAATAACTTAACATCTTTTCTCATTAGATGAGTTATAAGTGTTCTTATCAATAAAAAACCTTTGACAATCCATCTGTAGCACCTAGCCAATCCAAGAAAACTCTGGATCTCTTTGATATTCTTAGGTAGCTTTCATTCCATGACTACCTGAATCTTGCTAGGACCAAGCTAAATCCCTTCAATAGAAGCTATATGTCTAATAAAAAATAACTCACTATGCCATATCTCACACTTCCTGAGTTTAGCATAGAACGTCTTCTCTCTTATAATCTGTAACATTATCCTTAGGTGTTATTCATACTTATCTCTATTCTTTGAATACACTAAGATATCATCAATGAAGATAACCACAAACTAATCTAGATATAGTCTAAAAACACTATTTATCATATCCATAAAAGCTATAGGAGAATTGGTAAGCCCAAATGGCATTACCAAAAACTCATAGTGGCCATATCTCATTCTAAAAGTTGTCTTTGCCACATCAGACTCCTTTACCCTAAACAGATAGTATCCTAACCTCAAATCACTCTTAGAGAACACTCTAACCCCTTTAAGCTAAATAAAAAGATCATTAATATGTGGCAATGGATACTTATTCTTGATGGCCACCTTGTTCAGCTATTTGTAAACTACACCCAACCGTAAAAGAACCATCTTTTTTCTTCACAAACAATATAGGTGCTCCCTAAGGTGAAACATTAGGTCTAATAAAACATCTATTCAACAATTCTTAAAGCTACATCTTTAATTCCTTTAGCTTTGTTTAAGCCATTCTATAAGGAGCTATAGTAGATATTAGAGCAATGCCAAGTAACACCTTTATGCTGAGTCAAGTTCTCTTCCCAAAGGCAAATCAAAAAATTCTTCAAGAAACACATCCATGAACTCTGACACAACTAGTATGTTACTAACATTTGCCTCCCCATTATAGGTATCATAAACAAGAGCTAAGAAAGCTTGACACCCTTTTCATAACAAGTGTCTTGTTGTCGCCACTAAGACAACATTAAAAGAAAATCTATCCGTTCACCCACAACTATAATCGCAACTCTATCATTATCCTTAAGAGTCAATCTTTTCAACTTGTAATCTACTACAGCCTGATACTTGGATAATTAATCTATGTCTAATATTAGATGAAACTTATCAAATGGTAGTTTGATGAGGTTAACCAAGAACTAATGTTCTTAGACTGTTAAATGACAATTCTTATAAATTTTATTTACTGTGACATGCTAACCCAAAGTGTTGCTAACCAAGATTTCTAGGTCCATAAGTTATGACTCTAATCCTTAATCTTGTGCTTGTGATATGCAAACATAAGCGTGTGTAGACCCTAGATCCATTAAAGCCAAAACATAAGAGTTAAAGAGATAAAAATTACTAGCTATAACATCCAGCTTATCAGCCTTTTCCCATACCTTGATGGCACACTATCGAGTAGAGGCTCTATGCTCAGCTCTAGACTCAGCTCTATCCCCTTGAGCTCCATCTATCCTATCTCTTCTGTCACCTTGGTCTCCTCTATAACCTTAGGTAAAAGTGTGTATAGATCTTGGATCAGCATCTGCTTTAATAGGACAATAACGTAGGAAGTGATATGGTGATCCACACCTGAAACATACTCCTAGTTTACTTTTCTAGCACTCCCTTTTAGGTCGTTTATGGCAAGTAGGACACTAAGGAGCCTGGCCACCTCTAGCCATGGAACCTGGGGTGGTCACTACCTGTGACTACTGTCCAGTCTTATGCTTATTCTCGTTCCCTTGGGTTACCTTTTAAGACTAACCTTGCTTCTAAAATTGTTGTGGTTCTCCATGCTTACAACTTTTAAATCTCTTCCTTGGTTGTTGTGCAAAACTAAATGCTCCTAGACCATAAGTTCTCTTCTTTTCATAATAATCTAGCTTCTCTTTCTGCATCTTCTTTGTCAATTGACAAACTATAACCAACTGATTAAAGTCTCTTATCTTTATAGAAACTACTTGAGACTTAATATTAATATGTAATCCATTCTCAAATCACTTGCACTTACTAGCTTCTATTGTAATGGCATCCTTAGCATAGCAGCTAAGCATAGAGAAGTCTTTCTCATACTCCGCTAAAGACTTTTGCTCCCATCTGAGGTTCAAAAAATGCTGCCTCCTTTCATCCAAGTAACTTTCAAGTATGTACTTCTTATATAATTTCTCTAGGAAGAAATCCCATGTTAGCACTTCTTTTCCCTTCTACTCAGTTAAATCATCCCACCATTTAGAGGCATCTTCTTACAATAAAGAGGTGCCATAGATCACTTTTTCTGTAGGTGTATATCTTATCTACTTCATAATCATTTCGATGTGATCTAATAATACTCAGCTATCTCTAGATTAACTTCTCCTTTTCCTTTAAAATCTTCAGCTTATATCCTCTTGACTCTTTATAAATAAGCCTTTTGAAGAGCAAAAGTTAATTCTTGCTACTGTGGAGTTGGTAAAAATAGAGTAGCAGCTATAGCCTATTGCAACAATTGCAATATCTCTCATACAAATGCTGGTGGAGCCTTAGTTGCTAATAACATCAACCTCACTACGATACTAAACAATAATGCCATTCTATTAGATTCCTACCCCACAGACATAGAAGCCCAATCTTCTTCCTCTTTACGAGGTGCACTTACCATAACCGTAGGCATAAGAAGAATTAGTAAGCCTCGATATAATCAATTTATGTTTTGTATATACTTGATTCCAATAACACTCTTATACAGCCTAGGAATGCCTAAACTAAAGCTTTAATACCACCAAATGTGACACCCCTTATCTAGTCAAATCGCAAACTGTTGTTTGACCTAAATAAGGTGTGTAACACATAACATGCTATCTAAATCTTGTAACATTAAACTTCATTTAAAAAAAACATTTGACCATGTACACTATAATACTAAAAAGGTGTAATTTTAAAAACTTCTCAAAAACCAAGTTGCATATTCAATTTATAAATCCTCATGGAAAAATTTTGATAGCATAATGACTATACCAGACATTATCCCAATATTTTGAATGGTAAACTACATTAATAAAAACACTTATATATATTTTTCTCAATCAAACCCCAACTCTATGATCCTTTTGATCACTCAAATCAACATTTTTAATCAAAACAATGCCAACCATAGGAAGAGATATCAAACAAGTATTAAATAATTTAAAACAGTTTAGAATAAGGTTTACACACCATACATAAGCATAATTTACAAGACATTATAGTTTAGGCCTAAGACTAACTACATCTATACTAAGAGTGCCTTACTATATCTATACATTCCATAATTTAATTACATACATAAAAAAAGATAACAAAATATTGGCCTTCTCCTCTTTGTTTAGATGTCTTGAGGCTTAGGCTTAATCATTCTTCTAACTTACGCATCACAAATAAAATGATGCACTAAACATTTTACTTAGTGGTGAAATCGAAGTAAATCATGTATTATGCCATATTATTAATAAATCAAATTAATATCAATATTTATCACCATATGCATAGTTAATGATGCATAAAATAATACATAACCATACACTAATTAAAAAATGATATAATAATCATATAATATATCGTTAAACTTAAATTATTCCTTCCATATACAAATTTAGCAATTTCATTCATAAAAGAGAATTCTTTATAAATATTTTCATAATATCATCTTAATTCATTTTATAATAACATTATTATTTAATTCATAATATCATTGTTATTCCCATATGATCAAAACACATGTCGTAAGGATAATGGGGGTGGACGGCTAGTACGACCTCTATAAACCCGAATGTCCATCTATCGACATGGATTTGAAGATCAAACATAACATAACATGATGGCCATTATGACCATTTATGAACCCAAAGTTCATCTACCAATATAGATCCAAAGATCAAACATATATAAGTCTTTGGGTTAGACTAAAAGTTTACCCATAGACCAAAAACATCAAATAACACCATAGTGCCATAACAGTTGCTAATATATCCCTAATTGGTTGATCAACCTATCCGTCTAGGTTGTTAAGCATATAGGCTTTCAAAAATGTTTATTTTAGTTCCATAAACTTAAATATCTTAAAAGAGGCTTTTACTTATGATAATGACAATGAATTATGATATTAGAAAATTAGCATAGTTATCATTTAATCATGATCACAAGCATCAAATTAAGGCAATGCCATATTCAATTTATTACATAAACATACATATGGGTATATAAGCTCAACATCGACATATCCAACTCAATTCGACATATCATGATCATTGTCAAGAAATTACCATGAAAGACCTTTTATGCTCACTTGAGCATTTTCACATTAAGTATGGTTCATTATGTCCATTTTTAGCCATTAGCCCATCTCATGTACAAACTTCATATCCTCATATATTATATACAATAAAAGGATGCTTATGTAACTCAAGACTCATCCATAGTGACATATAATGTCATACATGCACACAAAATAGGTGATTATGCATAATAAGGTCACATAAGTGATAAAATCAATTATTACATACATTACTTACATTCCTTTATAGTGATGCCACTAAAGCAACATAAATCTTATTTCGCATCTAATGCCAATTACCATGATTAACATCTCTTTTAGGGAAGTTATGACTTATCACACACACAATAAGGCCATCGACCATAATGTTCACTCACACTAAGTAAACATATTCTCATTATAATACATCATTGTTTAACATTAAACCATACCATTCTACATTAACATAATATTTTCATGCCAAGCATACATGAAGTCAAATGCATACATCTTATTATGGATACATAACTCATTTGGCCAAAGACTAATCCAACATTATATATCATTGCCATTTTTTTCTATACATCATACACATTATAATCATTATTTATGCATCACATTATTCAATTCAAGAGGTAAATTACACAATTTAACCACTTATATACGTTTATAACATACAATTTATCCGAATTAATATAATGCATAATTAAGCCATTCTTAAATATTCATGAAATAAATTAATTTCACATACAAAAATGATCGCAATGTAACCTCGAAGACTGCTCACACCTTTATTTTTCCTTTATCATGCATTTTGTTTATTTTCTCAATTGCCCATTACAAAATCAATTTTTGAAAAACTGTAATAAATCATATGATATTCGAAAAATACAAAAGACCATATTTTATAACTCTTGGGCACCTACTAATTAAGGAAAAATTATCGATTTTTTTGAAATTCTTATCGAATCAAAAAATGGATACTATTCACATAACTCAAAATCTTGTAATTTTCCTCTAATTTTCTTAGAAAAATCACTCAATTAAGCATCTAGGTGCCTTAGAAAGCTCATACTTTTATTTAGATGTAAGAGTTAATGGCTAAAAAATAGGAAAAAGCTTAAAGAAAGGCAGAAAAATCTCTCTTGGTGCCATCAAGTAAAAAGATTAAGAGGAGAGGGAGTGGTTTGTGACTTCGAACAAAAAAGTTAACATTATCAGTCTACTTAAAATTTTGAAAAATTACATTTTTAATACCTTTAAAATTTTTTTCTCTTCTAATTTAAATCTTTTTTCTCTCATTCCACTTCTAAAAATTAATTAAATTATGTCTCTGCATGCTCTAAAAATTAGAGTTTAAAAATTGAAAGAAACTAAATTAAAATGCCAATTTTATGCATCCCAAAATTCAATTAAAATACGTCTTGACCTCTAAAAATTTTGATTCAAGTGCCATTAGACTCATTGGAATTTTTGACTATCAAGTTATATAATTTTCAGAATTTTTTTAAGCAGCTTTAAAAATTATTTACGGTTTAGCTTTGCCTTGGTTATTATTCACAAGACCCTACTGTGAAAACTTTCTTAGCATTTTTAACCAATTTAATAAATTTTGATTGATTTCAAACTTTTCCTAAAAGTATTTTATGATTAATACTTTCATCCAATAATTTCAGTGCAATCGAGTCTCAAAAGCACTATTCATCTTGAGAAATTACTATTGATAAAAACTAGGATATTTGGGTCATCACAAATTATGCCTTGACTTAGTGGAAATGAGATGATGAGGTTGCATGCATGTGTTGTCGAAACATGCTATGAGTGTGTGTTGGCTTTGTCATGTCAATGGTTAGCGTAGTGAGGTCGTAAACATTTTTAATTAAAGGTCAAATATTAAATTAGGTTAATATATGTATGTTGATTAAGATGGTTGTATGGTGCCATAGAGGTATTTTGATGGTATTAATAGTATTTAGCATATTTTTGTTGAATATGCTTATGTAATAAACAATAAATGCATGTTAATGGTTAGTAATGCGAAATTAGAGGTACGAATAAGTAAGTTGTTTATAATAGTCATATTGGCCAAAATGTTAATGTCTTAAAGAATAGATTTAAGTTGTTTGAATGATGGGATTATAATATGTCATGGTAAGGTTTTGAAATATAATTGACTATACATATGATATGTGCTAAGAATGGTAACACTATCTGAGTTATACAAAATAAGGGTGTATGTATCCATACTAATGTTATAATGATATGTTGATAATAATATGCTAATAGTGGTATGTGAATGATAATGATAAGGAGATGGATAAGCATTATTATATGATAATTGTGATGTATATAGTGAAAGAGATGGTTATGAGTAAGTGAGAAGGCAAGTTTAGCCATTGTGGCCAAAAAGCCAAATATTGGGGAGTGAGTGCTTCAAGTATTGACAATGTGAATTGGTAAGGCAAGTATTGTAACAACCCAAAAATCCCGACTTTTATGAATAGTACTTCCCGGGATGAAAAGTACTTCTTAAGGCTCGAGTTGCACTAATCATACCAATGGGGAGTATTAATTACAAGAGAATTTTTGACAAAGTTTGAAACCAATCCGAAATTGTTCGGATGGTTAAAAATGCTAATTAAGATTTTACAGCAGTGTCTTATAAATAGTGCCGTAGGCAAAGCTAAACAGTAATATAAATAAAAAATTGCTCAAAATAATTTAAAAATATTATAACCTAATACTCAAATATTCTGAATAGTCCAATAGCTTTGGAATTAGAAATTTTTGAGTTTGGGAACTATTTTAACGCAATTTTTGAGATAGAAAATATGTTAATTTTTTAGGTTGTTGTCGAAATTGGGCTCAAGATTTTGAGAGAATTTAAGGCTTAGATTTATGGAATTTTAGGGATAGGAATAGAGCAAAACTAACTTTTCTATTAGTTATAATAATTTTTTGAAACAAAGAAAAATTATTTTTGTGGAAAGTATGAAAGGAGAATTTTTATCCTCCTCCCACACACACCACACAAAACACTCCTCAGCTCTTCCACCTCAAAATTTTGCCCTACCTCTCTCCCTCTCTTTTTCTTATGATTTCATCCTCTACAGGGGGACCCACATTGTAAGGTTACACCCAAAATGATAAGTATTATGAGATGAGTCTGTGAACACTAAAATCGTCCGAAACGATGGACTATTTTGGGAGAAAAATTGAGAAAAAA
>CANXYI012233279.1:0-10401 GCA_948208565.1 Hura crepitans | reverse complement strand
TCAATTGTTTAAGTGGGGGAGAATGTAAGGGGGCTAGTTCGTCAGTAGGCCTACGAGGTAAGAGTTATGCCACCGAGCTTAGAGATTAGCCAATTAGGGCAACTGTTAGCCAAAAGCAAGCAATTAAGGGGCAAAATGGACAATTCCTAATTAATATAATTTATTAATATTTTAGAAGGTCGTTGGTGGAACATTCCCATATTTCCTCCTGTTAGAGGTGAAAATGCTCTTTAAGCCCTTTAAGGGGAGACCATGGGGTTGGCTCTCCACCACCCCGAGGCTCAGCGCCAAGACTGGACCTAAGTGAGCTCCCTAGGCAACTAGGCAATGTGCATTGTATTCCCACAAGATAAGAGAGATGTCCCTATAAGGAAAAAGCCTCATGGACACTATAGAGTTGAAAAGCCCATAGTACATGCTCTTAAAAGGCTCGAGGTTATACCATTGGCAGCCTATTGTGGTACACTATCGGGGATCGAATAGAATATTAGCTTGGTCCATTCATACTCCAATGCCTTAGCTGATGCTGCTCAATATGATTATTTACTTAATGGTTGAGTTGGCTGGCCTTGGCTTAAGGAAAGCCTTGGCGCTACACGAGGCTAATAGCATGCCAAGATTTGGCCCTATGACACTTAGCTCCCGTAATTTTTTCAAACTTAGACAAAGCGTTCACTACCCAAGCTTGGACATATCCACCCAAATAATTTTTTATTTTTATTTTACATATTTTTTAATGATTTATTGTAGTATATTAGATTTATATAGTCTATTTCATAAATCTATTGTGTAGTTTTATAATTTTTATGCACTTTTATGTAATATTTTTTATAATAATATATTAGATAATCCTAAATCTAAATGACCTATTTTATAATTTTTATTCAATATAATATTATTTTTATTTTTTATTAATTTTTTAAGTACTTGATGGACTGGTCGAGTCTAGTTTACGAGCTATTTTTTTATCTTGTTAATTCAAACATTTTCGATGGCTAAGTTTACTTTATATACTAAAAAAAATGACACAACATTGATAGAATTGATTTTTTTTTTTTAAAAAAAAATGATCTAATCATAATAATCACAACAATTTTAAATAATTTTTTTAAAAAAATTCAACTCATTCGAGTGTTATATGACTTGATCATTCAGATCAATTTTGGATCGATCCATTTGAGTCTCAAATTGACCTTTTACCTAGCCCTTAATTTTTTGGGTCAGAATTAAATCAAGTTGTGCACTTTTTTTTGGATTCAAGTTGAGTTCAAGTTATTTTTTTGGGCAAGTTTTGATCAAATTTATAATCAAGATAATAAAATGAGATATCAATATATACACACATGTATTATCAACTGAAATATGTGACCTTTCAAGTAAACCATGAAATAACAAAAAAAGAGATCGAACAAATAAACTTTTAGGATTGAAAATGTAAATTTACAAGTTCTAAAAAGGTAAATTACAAGTAAATTTTACTTTGGAATGGTGGCATCATCCTTGCTTCAAGGACCATAGCCAAAGTTTATTTTTGGAGTAATTTTCACCCATAACCATCGAACTTTTAGTGCTTATCTAAGTAATCCTTGAACTTCAATTTATATCTCAAAGTTCCCTCATCTTTGAGAATAGTATTCGAAAAATCCTTGGCATCGACTATTGCTGATAAAAGTGTGAAAAATGCATATGCAGTCCTTGAACTTTATTTTGTATATCCATTTATTCCCTAAACTTTATATTAGGTGAAGGTCATTAAACCTAGTCCTCTCATAAGACAAAAAGGCCTTGAAGAATCTGATCATTCTTGATAAATACCCATAATAAATAGGAGGACATTTAAACTCTAATAACTAATCAGGGCTATCATGAGGTAAATAGACCCTTCAGCACTATCATGGCACAGAAAGTGTCAAAAGCACAACAAAAGCTGGACAAGCTCTAGCAAGTGAAGTAATAAAATTGGTGAATAAAAGACTTGACGCAGTCAAAAGAGAGCATTTCAACCTAAGGAATCTAGAAGAGAGGATATAGAAAAAACGGTGGAAGAATTAAGAAAAGAAAAAATGGTTCCTTTTATTTTAGATCCTAGAAAGAAAATTACCAATTTGGACAATTTCAATTTAGCTCAAGGCTTTAGAAAATCTTTAAGTCTAGTAGATACAGCTCCAATACACATAGACTATAGAACTTTTAATGAGCTTCTAGCTATAAAAAGGACTTTTATACAAAACTAACTATCCTCATAGGATAAAAAAGAAATTCATACCTAACGAAAATCCATTAAGGCAAGTGATAAGCCCTACAACTTTTCTCAATCTAGATTGTGAAAAGAAAGTGTCTAAAAGGATAGATGAATGGGCTACTATGATTAGGTTTGCAGTAAAGTCAAGAAGATTTACCTCAAAATAAGTCTATAAACTTTGCAAAGCTACCATGGTAGGAAATACATAGAAGTATTGGACCATGTTAGTAGAAAATGATAAAATACCAAATGAAATAGATGAAAAATTGCTAACAAATAGTGTGATTGCTATAATATTTGACGCCTTAAAAGGAGAATTTTATGGGTTTTCATTGTCAACAGAATCCTTAGAGAAAAAGCAATCTCTAGGAGCTTTAATGAAATAAAAAATCTATGACGTGTTATTTTGAGAATTATACATGTGAATTTCAAATATATTATTACAATCTCGATTTTGCAACTCAAAATTACATGTTGAAAATGTTTTTTTACTAATCTTCTAGAGCCATAGCCTAAAATAGCCAAAACAACCTATCAACTACTCCTAAATAACGAGAAAGTGGTAGATTGTCTAAGAGAAAAGATACAAGCAATGAAATATGCCATGAGAAAGGTGTGTATGGAGCTCCAAGTAATGCAAAACATCTTCTTTATTTGAATAAGAGTTGTTGTTCTCATATTGAATATGTCCTAGGAAAGTATGGATATCTATTAGGACATGACAATCAATTGAGAACTAGGTATTCTTTTAAGAAAAAATTTAAAGGATATAGAAAAAAAAGAATATCTAAAAAATGATGCGATGAAAAGAAAAGTTCGGATAAACCTTCTAAGTTCATCAGGAGAAAGACTAACTTTAAAAAGAAGGTTAGAATAAAAGCCTTCAAGAGAAAGTATGAAAGAGAACCCAAATGCTCTAAACGAAAACCTTTGAGTAGCTATTCATGCTATTGGATTTGTGGTGCAAAAAGTCACAAGGTTGATTATTGTCTTCACAAAAATTAAGAAGAATTTTCTTCAAAAATGAGAGTTTAGTGTATAAGCCTATAGATGAGGAAGACCTATTTGATATAGACTCTTAAATTGATTTAATCTATGAAGTAGTGTTTGAATTTGAAAATGACATAGATGAATCTAACTTATGGACGACTCAAATATTCATGATGAATGAAGCTAAAGCTAAAGCTACCCTAGAAAAAGAGTTAATCCCTTTAGACAATTATAGAGATTATGTATTTTTACCGGGGACAGAGTGGTTAGTGGAGTCGCCACCTGGCCTCTACACCAGGACCTCTGATCTTCTGCACCAGAAAGGTTCGAAATTTCAAATCTTATTTATGCCCTAATAATATGTTATCCATGTATATTGTAACATTTTGTCAACCCCTTACCGTTCAAGTGTACATCATTCTTAATTTAAATTGCATCACCTTTGCATATATGGAAGTAAATTACGATATTTAAAGAATACATTTATGTATATCATACATCTGGAAAGCGAGTCATTCATTGGTTGTCAATTGACCTGACAGTTACCCTTAATTCCATTGGAATTGGCAGTAATTGACCAACTCCTATCTCTAGGAGATTGGCCTTTATTGAAATACATTTGATTGTGACTTTTGATTAAGGAAATACAAATCCATTTTTGTTAGAAAACACCAGTTAATTATGTAGAAAACAATTTGGTATGACAGTTAGGTTTTAGTGTGTAAAACAATTTGTTTACTAACTATTACAACCCCAAAATGAAAGGTAGAGCATTTATGGTACAAAACCAAAGAGATAAATTATAGTCTTAAAATAGTCCTGCTTCTACGTCGCTAAGTCCGTGCGGACGTCGGAGAGGTTGGCTGTTAGTCTGTGCAGACCATTATTAAGGAAGGATTGAGTCCGTTCCATCTTCCACCTTGAGCCAAAGAGCCCAGTTGATAACTCGGGAAACACCAAAGATAGAGAGATTAGATCATGATTATTGACATGTAATAAATAGAGTATAAACATATTTGAGGTGGATAAATCAAAGGTCATTGATCATACAAGCAAAACTAATGTCGAGGAACCATCATGCAACTTACTGCACATAGGTCCGTACAGACATATAACCCCTGAGGCAGGGGGTCTGTGCAGACTATTCTCCCACTTCAGGCACGCAATCACGTGTTTTCAACATCAACATATAGATATGTTAGTTCACACTAGTCAACTAGCATATAACAAGGTACTATAGGGACGAGTAATCATGTTCAATAAGTATAGGTCAATGCGAACCAGGTGACATAATGGAATAGGGCCGTGTAGACTAACCTATATGCTTGTGTCTAAAGGCATTAAGTCCGTACGGACTTAATCACTCATATGATCAAATTTATGCAGTGAGATTAACATCATATAGCATACTAAATATTAACTATGGGCATCAATCTTACATCCTATATATCAAATACAATTGGCCTACCCGACATAAATAAGAGTGGGGATAACAAAGTATCACCTCACTCACAATCAATTTGAGAGATCATTGGTACATCAAAAACATCAAAGAACTCCTCAATAGACCTCAGATATTACCTGGGCAAAGGATCTCTTCAAACACTAGCACAAAAGCCTTAGGATTTGAGTGAAAGTAGTTGAAATCTGTCCTAGATCAAATCTTCACTCTCTGCTGTTGGAATATGTGTGATTGTAATTCTT
Organism: Hura crepitans; assembly: GCA_948208565.1. Classification (NCBI taxonomy): domain Eukaryota; kingdom Viridiplantae; phylum Streptophyta; class Magnoliopsida; order Malpighiales; family Euphorbiaceae; genus Hura; species Hura crepitans. The sequence continues at coordinate 5,465 of CANXYI012233279.1, read as the reverse complement.
TTGTGAACCTCTAAAACTTCTGAGCTGAACCCCTTCTCTATTGATTTAGAGAAGTATTTACACTTACTCTTTAGGTTTTTTCCCTCTTTCATCTAGAAGGGAGTCCTAATCCTTAAAGAACTCTAACTCCTAAACTGAACATGCAGTATTTCCATCCAGAGTGCTTTTTCCGATGGCAAGTCTGTGCGGACTTATCCGTACTAGTTCGTGCGGACTAGGCTCTTTGGCATGATGGTCCATGATCTCCATGGGCTGAGCTCTAGCCTGTTCCCATCGTTAACCCATACAAACATAGCTAGTAGGTCCATGTAGACCTTCGTCTTGGCGGCTTTATGCTAGGCTTGAGAGTTTATCTCTGGCTATCATCACAGGTCAAGGTGAGGTGTCTACAATAATACTTTTACATAGAAAGAATTCTTCCAGTATGAAGACCCCTCTAAGAGTTGCCTAGAATAGAAATTGCCTAAAGTAGATATTAACAATATCTATTACAAGTCTAGGTTTAACTTCAAATCAATTGTAAATGCCTTTCATTCTGAATCAAGGGCTCAAGTTTCTAGTACAAAACTAGAAAAGTTAGATATGTTTCTAATTAATCTAGCCAAGAAAAAGGAAATAGCTAGTAAATCCAAAAGTGAGTATAAATACATTCACATAGGGCTTGTGCAAGTAAGACTGATTCTTTTGTTCAATTTACCAGTAGATAATCCTGTGATTGCAGTAGTCTTAGAAAGTGATAGAGAGAATTTAAAGACCAGCTAATATCAAGTGTGCAGACTAACCTAGCAAATGGTCCAACCTATTTTTAGACCTTTCCAAACTACTTAATGGCCTTGAGTGATAGGTGTTTGGGTAATTCATAAAGGATTAAGTCATAAAAAATGAATAGAATGAATTCTCAAGCTAAGTATTTGATGTATCACACTAGGATATTGTTTACTACACTACCAAACTAAGAGTGAGAAATGCTTTTAAGATAACAGAGTTGTTTGAAGAAGAGTTAGATAACTACAAACATTTCCATAGGAAAGAAATAAATCCTATAAAACTAAGTTGGCCCAAAAGTTAGGTTCTTACAAAACCAACAAAGCATTCAAGACCAATAGTTCTTTCCAGTTAACCCAAAGAGGAAAGAATATATTCTTGTAATTAGAAGAGCTAATGAGGAACCAAAAATTATAAAACAAATGTCTAGAAGATTAGCCTTTAGTAAAGTGAATGAGGAAACTGTTAAGAATAAGTTCTAGGAGAGAAGAACTAGAACTGCTAAGAATAACTTCTAGGAGAGAAGAAGGTCAATCATTTATAAGCAATAGGAAGATAATAGGCTATAAAGATTTTAGGCTACCTATTTATATAGATGATGATATAGGCCAGGAGAGTGTAAAATCCATGAGGCAAATTGTATTTAACTCTTAAAGATGTGGAAAGGATTCAAAAAAAATCTATAAACAACATTCTATCTTTTTTTAGGAAATTTGGAAAATATTTTCTCCAATTCCTATGGCATCAGAAAAGGCTTTTAGCTTTGAGAAGTTAAGTTTGAGCATATATATTAAGCTTACATTTAAAATTTTTGGTTATTATGACTATTTTTTAGATGCACTAATTGATATAAGGTGTACAGTTAGTAGTGCAAGACCAAATGCATTACCTAACGAATGGTGGCATTAATTACCCCAACTAATGGTGCTATAAATGGTAGGAGGCGAGGAAAATGTGGTAACACAAGAGGTAGAACAAGTGCCTGTTATCATAGGAGGAAAAAGGTTTATCATTGATAAATTATTAGCATTTCTAGAATTTGATGCTAATATCATTTTAGAAAATGCATTTTTTAAAGGGCAACAAGAAAATTGTCCTTTGGTGTAAGACAAATTTCATGTATCTCTTAGAAGAACACAAGCCCCAATTCTTTCTAACCCAAATTTAAGTTAAATTTGTATTTTATCCTATCAAAATATCTTACTTGTGTGATTTTACAGCATGTGAGCCAGTTTTTAGAGTGCAAGCACAATGTAGTGAAACATGGGTAGAACGTTTGTTTGAATTATAGGAGTCAACTAATACCTAGTATGGAGAATTGTGTTTTAAAGCACAAAGTCCAATAGAGAGATAGATTACAAGCATCCAACTAGTATGAACTAAGTGGGATAAGTTTCTAGTTAAATTAGCTAATAATTTTAGTAGTGATGCACTAAAATTATGAGTTCTAAATGGTATAATAGCCAAATTAGAACTAAAAGATTCCAACAAAATTGTCAGAGCTAGAAACATAACATACGCATATGAGATGATTGAGGAGTTTGACAAATAAATTCCTAAGTTGCTTAAAAAAGGGTTGATTAGAGATAGTGTCAATCCACGTTTTAGTCTAGCCATTATGGTAATTAATCATGTAGAGTAGGTGTAAGGAAAAACACAAATGGTTATAGATTATCATCAAAGAAATCAGGTCACAAAAGATGATGTCTATAATAATCCCGCTGCAAGAGATGTAATAGATATGGTAAGTCTTAAACAACCTTTTATTTTTTTCTAAATTTGACTTAAAAAGTGATTGTTAGCAGGTAAAAATGGAAGAGAATTCAATACCCTTGACAACATTCAATACTCCTCAGGGAATGTATGAATGGTTAGTAATGCCATTCGGATTAAAGAATGCCTTGGGCATATTTCAACATAAAATGGATAATGCTTTCAAGGCATTAAAGAAATTTTGCATAGTTTATATAGACAATGTATTAGTATTAAGTAACAATGAATAAGAACACATGAGTCACATTGAACAAGTGTTTGAAATCTTTCGAAAGGAAGGTATGCTTTTATATGAGAAGAGATTGAGATTGCTAAAGGAAAAATATAGGTGCAAAGTCATATTTCAAAAAATTCACTCGATTCCCTGATGAATTAGAAGATAGAAAGCAAGTAAAAAGATTTTGCAAACTTGCTAACTATGCTAGATAATTCATGAAAGATCTTTCCAAGTACCTAGGGAGAATTGCGAAGAAAACATCTGATAAAAATCACTAGTATTAGAATGATGAAGACACTCATGCTTAATCTAGGTAAAAGAAAAAATGAAAATTTTGCCTTATTTAAATTTTCCTTTTGATGCAGATAAGTTAATCTTAAAGCTAAATGCTTTAGATAAGAATCGGGGAGTAGTTCCAAAAATTAAGCAAAGAAAATCAAAATCTATTTGTAAATATTGGTTAGGATCATTTAAAGGTGTACAACTGAATTATCCAGTTCATGAGAAGGAGGTGTTAGTAGCAAAATACAACATTAAAGCCTTTTACATCTTTTTAACACCTCAAAGGTTTACTTTTAGAACATATTTAACCTATGTAAAGAGATTTATGAATATAAACTTCTAAGAGACTAGATAAACTAGACTTTTGAGTTTACAAGAATGGTTTAGTTATTACAGATTTGATATTGAATATTCTTCTTATGATAAAAATGTAATAGTTGATTCTCTTTCACGTAAACTTTTTGATATTACAGATAGATCCTGCTGCCATAAACAAGCTATGTTGGATATATAAGAGGTAAGGGCATTCGAGAAAGAAATGTCCCCTTAAAAGGAAGAAGGAAGAGGATAAGGGCAAAGGCCCTAGTCATATGAGGATGATAAAAATAGGAGCATCGAAACATGTTATTTGTTGGTTGTATAGACAACGTAGACATTTTGTTTTAGAATATTTTAAGAACTCAACAACGTGTTTAAAAGAACTAGTTAGCCTGAAGAAGGGATACATAAAGGCAAAGAAGGGAGAAGCCTAGAATAAAGATGATTAATCTTTGACTCTAAACCCTTACAAGAGAATTCTAGGTCCAAAAGGACAAGCATTCACCAGATTTCATGGATAAAGTTATTGCCAAACATGGAGTAACAAAAAAGCAAATCCTAAAATGGAATGCTAAGTTTCGCATCAAAGGTGGAGTTGAAAAAGGTATTTTGGGAAATCTTAAAAGCCCAACTTCTTCATAGAGGGAGAGCACATTAAGCTCTGAAATCATCAAGGGTGACATTTCAAGTCATGAGATTGGTGAAAGAGCCAATGAATCTAAATGGATTCTAATCAAACCTTTAATAAGGAAGAGTTTGACAAAAACTCCGGAGATGATCTTGATAATTACTCACAAGATAATTTTCTCAAAGATGGCCCAGAGTGGGATACATTGGAAGAACTATCTAGTAAATATGATTTTAAAGTAAAGTATTCAGTGCTAGAATAGGCTAGAAATCCCATACCATTTTGTGAAGATTCCCAAAGAGAGTCAAGATGGGAATCTAGTAATGAAAGTTATGAAAAATATGCTAAGGAATTCGATTAAATAGTTGATCGAATACTTAAGGATTAAAAGATGTGGTATTTTTCACAAAATATCAAAGGTCTTAGTCTTTCAAAAGGCTAATATATTTTATGTGTAGTTTTTTTTTTTTTAAAAAAAAGGACTTTTGAAGGAATTTCAACAATTTGAAAATTTTATAGATGAAACTATCTCCTATATCTAGAAATTAAAAGTAACAGCTTGATTTATATCCAATAGAAGAAGAAGAATTTCTTCTACAAGTTTCAAAAAAGAGGAGGATTCTTGAATAATTGACTCAACTACTTCTAAATAATGTGAGATACACCATCAAGAAAAAGATAGTTGAATCGATAAACCACTCTTTATAAGAGTGTTCTATGGTGCATCCTTACATACATTGGCAATCATATGAAAAACTAGTCTTAAGACTCATTGCAGATAAGGTTACTACAAGTATCTATTTCATATAAGCGAGACTGGCAGAAATCACTAAAGTAGATGTAGAAGATGTTTCTATGTGTTCATCACTCTAACGATTGTACAAGTGGCAATTAACATAGTAAAAGATTTAAATCTGGTAAAATTATACAAAATTATGTCTTTTCAGGTTTTAAGTATAGTCATGGAGGATGAAGAGAATGGTAGAATATGTTACCTTATTAAATATAGAGTCTACATCATGTTCCATTATAGGATTTTGTTGTACCAAAAAAGGTTAATAGTTAACTTTTAAGATTTGAGTGAAAAAATATGAAAAAATAAAGATTATTAACCAAGTATTATAAATTGAGTTTCTCAAATCCATGCTTGAAGAAGCAATTCCCAGTCAAGAAAAAGTTGTTCTCGAAGATAGAAGAATTTTTGTAATCATAGCAATAAAAAATCTTCCAGTTAATGCTCTAGTCCAAGGAATGATAAGAGGAAAGAAAGAGTAGAGGAACTTCTTTTAAGGCTAAGAGAGGAGTCTTAGTTTGGGATTCAAATCCGAGACATACAAGATGTGATAGAAAGTGACCAAAAACAATGAAAGGCACTTTAAAGAAAAAGAGATAGAAAAATCCAAGCACAGAAAGATAATGATCTAAATTGGAACATCCAGGATAGAGAATATTAATGGAGTAGTGCGACTTCAGCCTAAATAA
>CANXYI012233235.1:0-10674 GCA_948208565.1 Hura crepitans | reverse complement strand
GCATTCATGGCTTTCAAAGTCACCATGAACTTCCTGCTCAAAGCATTTCCCACCACATTTGCCTTCCCTAGGTGGTAATCAATCAAATAGTCATAGTCCTTTATCATTTCTAACAACCTTCTTTATCTTAAGTTTAGTTCTTTTTGGGTAAAGAGGTATTTCAGACTTTTATGATCTATACATATGTAACATTTCTCTCTATATAGATAGTGCCTCCATATTTTGAAAGAAAAATAATAGCAGCTATCTCCAAGTTATAAGTAGGATAGTTCTTCTCATGTGGCTTCAACTGCCTTGAAGCATAAGCTACTACCTTTCCATCCTACATCAACACACATCCCAAGTCATTTAGGGAAGCATCAATATATGATGAAATTCTTACCCTACTCAGGTTGAATCAGGATAAGAGCTTTTATCAACATCTTATTTAATTTCTCAAAACTAGCTTGACACTTATCATGCCACTCAAATTTCACATTCTTCTTGATCAATCTAGTCAAAGGAGTGGCAATGATAATGAACCCTTTCACAAATTTCTTGTAGTACTTAGCTAATCCAAGAAATCTTTTTACTTCTATTACATTCCTAGGTGGTTCCCATTCTAACACTGCCTTTACATTACTAGGGTCAACTCTAATCCCTTCTACTAAAACTATATGCCCAAGAAAAGCAACTTCACTTAGCCAAAACTCACATTTATTGAGCTTGGCATATAACTGTTTCTCTCTCAGAGTCTATAATACAACCTTAGTATGATGTTCATACTCTTCCCTATTTCTAGAATACACTAGGATATCATTGATAAACACCACCATAAACTGATCTAGATAAGGTTGAAAAACCCTATTCATGAGATCCATAAAAGCTGCTAGTGCATTGGTGAGCCTAAATGGCATCACCAAGAATTTATAATACCCGTACTGGGTTCTAAAAGCAATTTTAGGAACGTCAACCTCCTTGATTCTTAGCTGATGATATCTGGATCTCAAATAAATCTTTGAAAACACACCTGCACCTCTTAACTGATCAAAAAGATCATCTATTCTAGGCAACGAATACTTAATTTTCATAATCATCCTATTTAGCTGCCTGTAATCAATACACAATCTGAGCGACCCATCTTTGTTTTTTTACAAATAGTATAGGTGCTCCCTAAGGAGATACACTGGGTCTAATAAAACCCTTACCTAATAGGTTTTGCAATTATACTTTTAGTTCAGTATGTGCCATTCGATAAGGAGCAATGGATATTAGAGTTGTACCTAGATACAACTTAATTTCAAAATCAAGTTCTCTCTAAGGTGGTAAACCTAGTAACTCATCAAGAAATTCAGAAATAATGGGGATATGTTCAAGATTAGAGTTAGAAACATTCAGATCACCAACATAGGCCAAATATGCCTCACACCCTTTCTAAAGAAGTTTTTGTGCTTTAACAATGAAGATAAGATTATTCAGAAGACTTTATTCTCCATCCACTATCACTGACTGGCCCTCTGTAGTTTAGAGGGTCAATTTCTTATATCTACAGTCAATTAAGGCTTGATTTTCAGTCAACTAATCAATTCCTAGTATCACATTAAACTCATTGAAAGGTAGATCAATCCAATCATCATAAAATTGTTATCCCTGAATCACTAAAGGACATTGTTTATACACCCTATTCATAGTTACACTCTGCCCTATAGGATTACTAACTCTGATATCTATATCAATGTGTTCAGGCTCTAACCCCTATTCTATACTTATGCAATACATATATATGAGTGTGTAGAACTAGGGTCTATCAAAGCCAAAATTGGAACATCGAATAAATAAAAAGTGCCAGTTATGAGGTCTAATGTTGCAACCTTTTCTCTGGCTCTCACAATATACTACCTAGCTAGAGCACGAGCCTCAGATCTAGTGCCCTAGCTAGGACCAGGCTACTCTCCTCTGTTCTACCTTTGGACCTTATTCTGAGGTGTAACATTAGATGCTTGTGTTTGAACACCCTCTAACTGTATCTGAGGACACTCTTCTATAATGATCTCTAGCAATATGGTGGTAACACTCTCCTCTTTTAGCCAATCTACACTGCCCCTAGTGGTTCCTTTGATAGGTATTAAAAGTCAGAGGTCCATTTCTAATACCCCCTATAACAAGAGTACTATTAACTAGAGGACGCAATCAAGGTCTACCCATAGAAGCTTGTCCCAACCTTTAGGACGGTGCCTATCTCTATCCCTAATATCTTGAATGATACTAGGATCTAGGTTGAGACTTTGTCTATGACTGACCCTCTCTTCTTTTCTTGCCTTCCCCTGACACTACACTAGATTGTCCCACAGTGAACTATCTCTTCCTTTAGAAGAAATCCCTTTTCTCTTGAACCATTTCTTCCATATAATATATAGCTGACACCAGTATTGCAAAATCTCTCTCTTAGGGGTCTATATTCACACTTCTACATTTAACCCTGCTAAGAATCTCTTGCATTTCTCTTCTTCATTAGCAATTAACTCTTCAGCATACTTCAGTAACCTAGTAAAATCTTTATCATATTCTAATATTGTCCCTTTTCCTTACCTTAAATCAAGGAATTCAAGTCTCCTTTTATCCTTATAGGAGTCAGGTATGTACTTCTTCCTGAACTCTATATGGAAAAACTCTTAAGTTAAGTCTGCAAGTGCTTTTCTACTCTTAATAGTGTTCCACCAATTATAGGCATCTTCCTAAAGAAGATAAGTGGCACACTATAGATTTTCTACTTCTGTACAATTTAATTGCTTTAAGACTCTAAATGTTCTATCTAGCCAGTATTCACCCTTAGCAGTATCATCCTCTTTCCTTCCTAAGAAATCAAGTGCTCCTGTGTTCTTCAACCTTTCTAAAGGAGTTTTCTACAGAGGAGCTAGTGGTGGAGGTGGTACTGGAGCTGGAAGAGGTGAAGGTGGAGCAGTAGCAGTAGAAGTATGTCTAAGTAAGTTCACTATCTGCTATAACAAAGTAGGAGATGCTTCTACCTGCTGTTGACCAAGCACTTATGGCTATGGCTACTATGTAGCATCACTAGGTTCAGGTACTGATGCATTACCTATCTCTTATGTAGTATTAGGTCTAAAACTAGCCACTTTTTTGACCCCTCCTTCAGGTGCCTAATTAGCCATATGCTTACTACAAAAGGAATAACTTATCAGCCTCGTATAGCATAATAGTTTAGAGGAATTGAATCTTAGACAGTTGCACTCATGTACTCTACCTAAGAACATTAAACTTATATTTTGATACCACCAAATGTGACACCCCTTACTTAATTCCCAAAAAAAACCCAATAAGTGGTGCACTTCCTACTAGGTCACTCATCCTTAGATTTCTCCCCTAGTCATTCATTTAACTTTTACTCATTTTGTAAGATTTAGTCCTATCTGACTCCAAATTTAGACCTATCTATTCTTATATATTCCTTAGGGTCATACCATATGATTCATGCCAATATTGGTTAATTATGGGTCAGTTTGATTTTTCCTAAAATTCAACAGCATAACAGCTATCTTAGTCCCTATCCAAAAATTTAAACCTGTACAAACACTTTCTATAACACATTTTCACATCTTCTAGTTCACTAGGTATCAATCTAACATCACTATTCTATCAACATCAACATAGGCCTTAAGCCACAATCAAATAACCATATATTAGAGCCTCAGCACACATATCATATCATTAGTTAAAAGCAATCACGCATTCAAAATAGTCAGATAAAAACTTATTACAAAACATTATTTATGACATGTATATAGAAGCTACCTATACATAGGCTACCTATTCCCCCTTGAGTACAATGAGTGCAAAAGCTATACAACACATCTACACAACCTTCTATCAAAATATCCTCTGAACTCTAGCCATATGCTTTATGAGGTTGCACCTTACTTACCCTTAGCTATGCATCAAAATAGGTACGCTGAGTGTATAATACACTCAGTGGAGAACTAAAGCAGTTAAATCATGTCATATATCTCATTCATACATATATTAGGTCATCACTGTTTATTCTAAGTTACCATTTATTTAATCATTTAAAATCATGTAAAAAAATTGTGCATTTAAGCCATTTTTAGTAATAAGAGTCTAAAAATTAAATCTCTAGGTTAATAAATGGTATACATGCCACATTACCTAAAATACCCTTAATTATACATACTGATCATTCATTTAGATAACCATGTCAAAATATGCATTTTATTATTTTCCAATATCATAATCAACTTGCATATAAAGTTTATTCAATTAATTTAACTGGCCTGACTAGAAAGATGACACTTCAATACATTAGACCTAACAGGAATAAAAAGTTGTGCAGTTATCCACATTTGACCGCTGTACCGGCCTTATCAAGTTATAACACCAAAGGTGCAATAACAAAATATGGTCTGTCCAACAGACTAGTATAGTGGCCCTCTAAGACTTTAGCCATTGTACCGACCCTATTTAAATATTTAAGTTGTCACAAACTAGTCTACCTAATAGACTGGTTTGTTTGTCAGACTAGTATAGTGGCCCTCCGGGACCTATGCCTCTACACTAGTAAAAGTCAAGTGAATGTCACAGCCGAGTCTGACTATCCAACTAGTGCAGTGGCCCTCCAGGACCTATGCCACTGCACTGGCAAAGATTAAGTGAATGCCACAGCTTGGTTTGATTGTCTGACTAGTACTGTGGCCAAAAATGGACCTAGGTTGCTGTACTAGCCCTGCCAAAAAATCAGATAATGTAGCAGTTGCTAAAACACATCAGTTGACTAGTAAACCCGTCTAATGGGTGTCTATGTAATGGGCTATATAACTCATGTTTTGTTTATTCCTTCACAAATTAACTTCTTATAATATTTAAGAATGAAAAAATTCAATTATGAATTTTTTTGTGCAATTCTATTTTAGCCCGGTTTGGCATGGTCATAATTGTGATGTACCGAGTCAATAATTAAAAGTATTTTCAAGTATCAGAATTGCCAAAACTTAAAGTATATTATTCTTGAATTTATTCTATAACTATTCCTCAAATATTTGCCATTTACTATCCAATAGTATTTTTGTATTCAAGTAATGGTCAAATTGGACAATTATAAGTCAATACTTGAAGTTTTCAATATGCTTTTCTAAGTTTAGTTCTCAATAGTTTTTAGTGCAATTTTCATCATTATTACCACCATGTTCTTAAGCCCTAAGCCTTAGAATCCCTAGACCATTTACAAGGCCAAAACATAGGCATCATTGCCATCATACTGAATCACAAGCAATAGCCTTCAAAGGCACTTATTATAGGCATATTGTTAATTCTAAGTTATAACCCATAAAGGCACTTTACAAACCAATTTCAAGTCATCTTTTTATCAAGTTCAAGTGCATTTCCTAGGACTTTCCTTGCCTTTTCAAAATACATATCAAACATTCATTTCATACCATATACATTTTATATAATTAAATTATTTATGCCAAGGTATATATGCCATTTGATGCCTATTATCCCAAGTTTTTAGGACACCTTTTTAATTCATACAATTTACTAAATATACATGGTATTTTCATTGCTAATGTTCTCGACTATAGCTAGATTATTATGCCTTCATGCTTTAAACATCCCTATTACCAGCCATTCTAATACTTAATCATTAGTATACATTTTATACACACACCCATATATTCCCATGTATTCTAAGCTTGTAACACTCCTTCTAACTACTTAATCAAGCCATATACATTCACAAACACATGATCAAGCTCTTGGCCATACATACAACTCATGCCAATCATACATTTTCCAATCTATTTACATGTGATTACATTACATTTGAACACCAAAACCATTATTAATATATCAAGCATCATAAAACACACATCAAAATCCCTTTACACCTCTCAACCAACTAAGGATTTAACACTAACACCATTTCATTCCATTAACAACCATCCTCAACATCTAGTCAATGTTCAAAAGCTAAACACCTTGGTCCAACTACACCTTACTCAAATCCATCATATTTTATCATATTTGAAGCTAAAAACTAGACCTTAAAACCTTAGAGAAATAAGATAAATGCTAGAGCTCACATTCCTTTTAATGACAAGAGCTAAACTCCACTCCTTTGGCTTAAAGAAACCTCACAAAGTTAGCCTTCAATATCCATGCAATTCCAACTTTTCCATGAAAGTTTTTCTTCACTCATTCAAGCCATTTCTTCCTTAATTCATCTCAAAAACAATTCACAAACTCGCTCTTAGTCCTTAGGCATCATAAAGAACCATTAACAGCCTAAAGAAACCAAGGAAAACCCAAGAAAAGCCATGAAAACTCACCTTAGTCACTTGCTAAACTACTTTTAACTATCAAACTTTAATGATTTTTATTTAATTCTTAAGAGCTCTTTTTGCCTTGATTTTTTCCCTTAGGTCTCTAACACACCAATTTAAATTCTAGTAATTAAGAGATTGCAGAAAAATATGAAGGAAGAGGATGAAAATGGCCACTAATAGGGAGAATGGCATCGGTTCCAATAATTAAAGGAATTTTTTTCCTTCTTAAAGTGGAATTTTCCACTTGTCAATCTACTTTTCCACTTGGCATGGCCCTTATGCCAGCTGGCTTAGTGCCAATAGGTCTCATAACTACCTGAACTATCCCAAAATGGCTCAATTTTTGACAAAACTTCATAAATCCAACAAAATTCACATGGACTACAAAAAATAACATAGTTTATTTTAAAATTTGTATTTTAATCCCCTCTACATGCTCATAAAGTTTTGCCACCAAATTCCTTCAGTAGTATAGTTTTTAGACTACCTCAATTTGCATGCCAATTTTAAAAATTACAAGAATTTGCAAATGACCTTAAAATTCAAAAATTCTTTCACCAATAAACTTAATGGAATTTTTGAGCTTTAGGGTCTCATATATTCGAGTCCATCTGGGCATATCCTGTGTTATTCTCAGCTCAAAAAATTTTTATTGCACAAATTAGCAACCTTCAATTCGAAATGAATTATTGGTTTAACTAAATTTTTAAATTATTACTTTTTCATTAGTTTAAAAGCCCCTCAAATTTTTATGGCTAGTGTCATTGCCTCGGTGTCCATTAAAGTGACTCGACACCTCGAGCACACTTCTCAGACCTAGTAGCACTTTTTACGGAGCCTCAAAATATTGGCATTATAGTTGCTACCAAAATTGCAAAGTCTATAACCTTCGGGTTGGCTATTTACATGCATAACTCCATATTAAGGCCCTTCAAGAACCTCTTGCACCTTTCCTCTTTAGTAGGTACAAATTACTCAGCATATTGACTCAATCTTGCAAAATCCTTCTCATATTCTGACACATATCTTCTTCCTTACTTTAAGTCCAAGAACTTTTGTCTTTTTTTGTCTTTAAAAGATTCTAGGATATATCTTTTTTTAAACTCTTGCAAAAAGCATTCATAGATTACATCTAATGTTGCTTTCCTTTTTTTGGTTGTGTCCCACTAAAAGAAGGCTTCCTCTTAGAGAAGAGAGGTAGAGCACTTTAGACTTTCCTCTTTTATACACTCTAACTGTTCTAGAATTTTGAGTGTCCTCTCAAGCATATACTCTACCCTAGCTTGATAATCTTCTCTAGTTCCCAAAAAATGTATTACTTTTATCTTTTTAACTCTTTCCAAATGTGTCTTCTATGGTAGAGCTAGAGGTAGAGGAGGTACAAGAGCTAGTGTTGTTGTATGACTAAAGAAATCTACAATCTACTGTAAAAGTGCTAAAGATGTTATGCTTGTAGCTATGGCTGGTGTGTAATATCACTAGGCTTTATGTAGCTATACTGGCTACTGCTTCCCAAATAGTGTTATGAACATGGACAACTACCTTTTCTCCTTTTTTTTTTTGGAATTCTTTCACTCATCTTGGATCACTACAAAAGAATAACCTATTATCCTTATTACAATATAGCTTATTAAAAAATCAAATCCTACACACTGGCACTCATGTAAAAGTCCTAGGAATGCCTAAACCAAGTTTTGATACCACCCAATGTAACACCCCTATTTGATTCCCAAAGAAATTAGACAGGTGATGTCACTTCCCACTTAGTCATCCATCCTAAAATTTCTCCAGTCTTCATTCATTTAACTCTTATGATTTCATTTATTTCTCAGACATATGTTTCCTAAAACTCTTGTCTAATCCTCAAATATCATGATACAAGTCGTAATAACCATAAAAGTCCATTCATTAGTCAGTAATTAATTCCATAAAGATTTAAGTAACATAACAGCTACCTAGGTAACATTTTAAAAAATATACACTTGTGAAAAAGCACTTCTAATACTAATATCAACACCTATAATCAGTTAAACCATTCTAGTCCTCTAATATCACACATCATCATCAATATCATAGACAATACATAGGGCCATAGGCCCATAATTAACAAACAACATAGAAAATATAACATTCAGATAAAAGGCCTTTTATACAACCATTTGCTTTAAGCTTAAAATTTATAGACAACTTTAGCTACCATGATAACTATGCCCCAAACCCATATTATATACATGAGTGCCTTTTATAAACCATCAAAAAGAACAAAAATGTATACACCCAGTTGCTAGTCACTACTACACTATAAAATCTACAGATGTTATACAACTACACTTTTGTTACCTTTACACCGGAACACCGATATGCTGAGTATAAAACTCAGTGGTGAATTTGATATAATAAAACATTTCATGCAATCATACATGCAAAATATAAAAGCCCATGCCATAAAATAATATTATTTTATTATCCGATCTCTTTATTTAATTTATCAGTCTCATGCCATTTTTTTATTTGTTCATTTGTCCCATTATCATTGACTATCCTAGTTAATTAAATTTCTTTTTATTATTCAGGCTCACCTAGATAGATGACTCTTTAAGACACTAGATAATAGGGAAATCCAAAGTTGTGTAGTGGCCCACATTTTGGACCTTAATATCTACACTTACCTAGTTTAATAGTAGGGATCATTTCACATAAACCTTTTAATACTAGACAGTAAAGATAGTAGGCATAAGTTCATAGACCTCCCAATATCCCAAAAATCAACATCAGGCAATTCTAGTGGATAGTAGGGATTAGCCTTATGGAACCTCCCAATATCAATAATCAAGCAAGTGGGTAATAGGATCAGTCCTATAAATCTCCTAATACCTAAGTGTGTAAGGCCTAAACATTAAGACCTCAATAGCTACACCTGCCTATGTAATCACACTGATCAGGCCTAGAAGGATTAATAACTTTAGCAACTACAAATCCCTAGTTGACTAATCAACCCATCTAATGGGTGTCTAACTATTGGGCCAACTGTCTATTAATTAACTTTATTCAATTATAGGGCAAAAATTTAATTTATTTCTATATTATACATACACAGTTATAAGTCATTTTTATCAGTTCATTTTTCACTAGACGGTTATAAGTCATAATTAATAGACAATTATAAGTCAGTTTTAATAGATAGTTAGAGGTCTTTTTATGTCCATTTCATGCCATTATCATAAGTCATTTTATGTGCCCATTTCATATCCCTGTTACTAGTCATTTCTATAAATTTATTTTTCATAACATAGTTATAAGTCAATTACCACTATTCATTAGGCATTTCCTCATGCCATTTCAAGCCATATGAATATGCCATCTTAGGCCACATATGATCTCATTCCATTAAACCCAATATGTTAACAACATTGGCCTTATATTGCCATAAAAATCAAGTATATCACATGTTCATACTACATACCACTTTTTAGGCACATTTAAATCACTCTTTAGGCCATTTTATACCATTTCCAATGACCCTATTTCTTTACCATATTTTTCACAAAAATATTACCACATTTACACAACCTTTATTTAACATACATTAAGCCATATTTATTCAAGTATTCACACAAATTTCATGCCACATACATGTCACTCATATGTCACATACCACATGTATCATCACACATATATGTATACATACCTTGCCACACATGCCATGCCATTATACATCAAGCATACCTCTTGGCCATATCTTAATCATGCATAAAATGCATATTTCTCATCATTTCCACATACACACACCTATATTCATGCCACACATGATATTTCCCATCATGTTACATCATATATACATGCCATACCATGTATGCCATGCCATATCATCATGATATACCTCTTGCCCACTTAATGATCATGCACATACATACACCTTTCTTACCAATTTCACATACAAACTATCCTTTTTACTTACAAGCAACATCACACCATGCTTATAATAATATTCCAAACACATACATGATCAATTCAACATTTCCATCCACCATTTCATGATAATTCACATCCACATACATCAAGGCATGCTAAAATTATATCAAATTCCCATACCTAATGAATTTTTAAGTCCTTTCTCACATTTTAGATACCTTAATTCCCTTGTTGTTCTTTAATTGTTCTTACACCTACATAAAGCAATCCTAACTTAGAAAATTCAGCAAAAATCACACAGGTGCAAATGAAAATTTGAAAGTGTGGTAATTCTTAAAACAATGTGGACTACCTAACTAAAATAAAAAGCAAGAAAAGGGTCACTTACACCATACTTGAATTTTAGGCCACCATACATCAAAACTTA
>CANXYI012233064.1:0-10868 GCA_948208565.1 Hura crepitans | reverse complement strand
ACCGAACTGACTGAAATAATTTTAATTGTTTCAGATTGGTTCTCTCTTTCAAGTTTGGTTATTACCTAGAGGAAGTTTGGTTTATCCAATTTTAGACTAAATTGACAAATTACATACCCCTAAGTTTGAA
Organism: Hura crepitans; assembly: GCA_948208565.1. Taxonomy (NCBI): domain Eukaryota; kingdom Viridiplantae; phylum Streptophyta; class Magnoliopsida; order Malpighiales; family Euphorbiaceae; genus Hura; species Hura crepitans. The sequence continues at coordinate 10,738 of CANXYI012233064.1, read as the reverse complement.
TTTTCATCTCCATCAAGTGAATCATCTTCACCTTCATCTGCACTCTATGTTGTTCTTATATGAAGAGGAAAAAGTGTTAAAATATTATAGAGATGCGTTTAGTATTAATTGGATTTTGATTTTGGCTGCACTCTTATATGAGGATATTTATTAAGGGGTTCGGGATGATTACTGATAATTCTATGTTAAAGGGGTCGAGAATATCTAGGTCAACTTTTTTTTTTAATTTTTTTTTTGAGGTACTTGTTGCTATCATACCCGTAAAAGGGATCTTCTTTTGAATTCAAAGTCACGATCTTTTCGCTGGTGCTTTAGGCTCTTTTCTAACAATACATAATTCAAATTAAAACAATACATAAAGGTCTCTTTTCCTAGTCTTTGGAGTTGCATTTTTTTAACCACTAACTTAAACCTTTTCCTTGTAGGATTAAAAGTGAAGTGGATTCGTAGAATTTGGCTTTGACACCTTGTGGAATTAAGGAATCATAATAAGATGAAGGTGTATGTCTCTTCCTTAGTAGTTTCTTAAATTTTTATTTATTTATTCATTCATTTCTATGCTTTCTTGGACAAGTAATAAAAATTTTAATTGACTTTGTAGTCTAAATCCAAATGCTGGGGCATTGACGAATTTTGAAGTTCTTGATTTTCTGGAGACCAGAGGTGCTAGAAAGGATATATCAAGGGTTATGGCCCCAGTATCACCATCAGAATATAAGGTTTTTGTTTGATTTATCTATTTTTAGTTCTCCTTGAAGTTTAGCATTTTTGGATTTAAATGGATTAAAAGAAGTTTAATGCCCATATAGGTTTTTTTATTGTATATGTTGTTTTGTCTTAGGTTTATGATTATTTGGTGGGGACTCCTGCAAGCAGGCAAACAAGAGAGCAAATCAATGAATTCATGGTGAAGTGTAAGAAATACCAACTTGCGAAAGCTGAGGTTCTCAATATCATTAATCTTACACCCTATGAACTATCTGGCATTGATCCGGTAAATCCATTTTTGTTCTCTCTCTTCTTTTAATTTATCTTCTATAAATCTTGGCATAGGCATATGATTGTTCTTTTGGCATTTCCTCGATTTGCGCATTTTTGTTACCTGTCTATTGAGATTATGGTTGTCAAAATCTTACGCTTCATGATTCAAATCTTTCGATTCGATAAAATAAGGTAGTTGAAAGATATGAATCTTCATCAAATCTTAAGAAGTTTTGAATCTCATTAGAATCTTACCCATTCAGTGATAGGATTCGAATCTTACGATTAGTAAGATATTGAACCATGTGATTCTTAATTAGGTCGACCTATTTTTACGCGACTCAATTGGAATTTTTACCCATTTAAAGCATTTTTTTCAAGAAGTGTCATTTATAAGACTAAGAGACATCTTAGTTTCCAAATCTCCATAGAGATGTTTCAATCTCCAAATCTCTAGTTTCTCTTCTCTAACGACAAGATGAAAATTCCACTGTATCTATTAATTTTGACACTGCATTTCTTTTCTCTTTTATTAATTCTGCTAAGTTCTAACTTATTTGCCAAGTATATATCTTCTATTTTGTGTGATTATACCGACTCACTATATTAACCGACATTTGATATGGCTTGAAAAAAAAGAACCAATAAATGAAAATGATGGTGAAAATGAAGAAGAGGATGAAGTGTTACCTGTGTTAAAAAATGATAGTATTAGTGTTAATGGGATGATAATGACATTAATCTAGATAGAGCGAATGGGAAATTAGGATCAGCAAAGAATTAGGAAATTAGATTCCTTCTAGTTCTTTTTCTATTTTTATCCCACTAGCCTATCAACCTATTTATTATGTTCATGTTTAGATGGAATGCAATATAGCATAAAAAAATTTGCCCCTCTAAAATAACATTCTAGATTTGTTTTGATTAGGAATAAAGGAGGAATAATTTATAAGCAATTACGACAGTAATTGATCTTGTTAATTTAATATAGTGTTTTTATTTCTGACTTATATATGACTTAATTATGATTTATATTATTATTATTATATATGTCATTTTTGTTGTTTGTTTGAGTATTTTATAATCATGTTATGATGGGAAAAGGTACTATTTTGCCCCTAACATTTATCTCGAAGCTTTATTTTGCCCTTTAGGTTATTTTTAGAGTAAAAATGTCCCTATAGTTTAAAATAATGCTAAAATGCCCCTATTATTGTTGAAATTGGTGTAAAAATACCCTTACAGTTGTTGAAAATGGTGCTAAAATGCCTTTATTCTCTAACACTGACTAAGACATTTTTGCACCTCTTTATTAATTATAGGAGCATTTTTGCTCTAAAAATAACTTAACGGGTAAAATAGAGTTCCGAGATAAACGTTAAGAGCAAATTAATACATTTTCCTATTATAGTTGTAGTTATCTTATAAAATATATTTTAAAATTTTTTATGTATTGTATTTTGTATCTTATGATTTGATATGATTCGAGATTCATATTCTCAAATTGGAAAAATGATTCGCGATAAGTATCTTGATTGGGTTAATGTCAAAATTTGCTATTATTCTTTACGAAATAGGTGGAAAATGCCACTGAATTATTTTTTCTTTTTATTTTGCCATTATACTTTCAAAATGGTTAAAAAATACCCTTAAATGACGTGATGACCAATCGTTGAATGCCACTTGTTATGCATTTTAAGGATAAAATCTGTTCATTTTAATAAATTTAAGGGTAAAAAGTGACCGTTTTGAAAGTATAGGGGCATTTTCTGACTATTTTTAAAATATAATGGCAAAATTAAAAGAAAAAATAGTTCAATGGCATTTTTCTACCTATTTCATAAAGTATGATGGTAAATTTTGACCTTAACTCATCTCGATTTGACAACTATGTTCACGATTCGAATTTTGTGATTTGATAACATTTGGCAGATAAAAGATAAGAATTTTCATGCGAATCTTAGGAGGTTCTGAATCTCATTTGAATCTTTAGAATTTTACCGATTTAGTTGTGCGCTTCGACTCTTATGATTGTTTATGATACTGTTCCATATGATTTTGCATTGGGTTTGACCCATTTTTATTTCATCCAATTGAATTTTTTAAGCATTTTTAAAGAAGCTTTGCTCATAATACTAATATTCTTAGTTTTCAACACTCCATAAGAGATGTTTTGGTCTCCACCTCCAATATCTCTTTAACCTCATGTTTCTTTCTTCCACGAAAGGCATTTGGTACATCAGTACAAATACTTCAAACCATTTCTTGATGTAGGTGGCTAATTTTCTGTTGCATTTCTGCTTTATTTAAGCTTTCTTTTCTTGCCTTAAAAGTTACTTCCTACTGTAATGAGTTAAAGAAACTTTTATATTTAATCTGATGCTGGATCAGATCAATCTCTTTTTGCCTAGGTTGAGATATAAACTGGAAGCAGATTTCTTTTCTTTCTACTTCCATGGTCATACCTTCTTTGGATATACTTTTAATCAGATAGAAGATGTATAGGAAAGATTTCCAAGTATTACAGGATGAGATAATCCTTTTACCATGATAAAAGGCATCTTAAAACACACCCCTTTGTTGCAAACAACATTATTGTTTACCTTGTATTTAACTGCCAACTTGCTCCCATCTGCTATAGTTAATGCTTCCATAGTTTTAGAAAAGTACCGGGATGGAATTAATCCTTCATTGATACAATTTAACTCTGTGCCTAAATCAATTAAGGCTACTGTTTTAAACATTTACTCTTTTTTAATCACTATAGTGACTTTAGTGTGCCACTTATGAGTGACTAGGAAAAGTGCATATGTGTTGCATGAATCTAATGTTTTTAATTAAATTTAGTATAAATTTTGTTTAATTTTTATTCTCGATAAGTATTTTTGTTATCTCTGTTAAAATGCCTTTTGATAGTGTAACATATAATCGTTCACGCGAAGAAACATTCTCTAACTAATAAACTGGAAGATTCAGATTTGTCTATTCTTGTGCTTCATTCATTTATATATAGAATTATTAGTTTAAAATAGGAATTGAAATATTCTATTTAATAAATTTAATAATCTAAATATGCAAATATTTTATTTCGTAAAATATCTTAAAAATATACTATTTAGAAATACATTTGATTCAATAATATATTTTCTATTTAGTAAAATTTTTATTTAGTATCATAATTTCTTAATTTGTGATATATATTTCAATTTAGTAAAATTCTCATTTCAAATAAAATTTTTTAGGCTTAATAAATTTGACCCCTTGAATTTGTCATTATCAGTGATTTAACTTCTTGAATTAATTGAAAAACCATTTAGCCCTCTGAAATATTGATTTTCATTATCACTTAGTCTTTTATTGACACGTGTCATATTTTTGTTAGAAATTATAGGCTAAGTGGTAAGGAGTTAAGTGGCAATGAAAATGGATAGTTAAGGGGGTTAAGTGGTCTTCCATTAATTTAGGGGGTCAAATGATAATGAAAATCAACAATTCAGGGGTGGGGGCTAAGTGGTCTATCTTTAATTTAGGTGGCTAAATGACCGATATAGGCAAATTCATGAGGCTGTGTATGTATTAGGCCAATTTCTTAATGAGAATTAAGTATAATGATAAAGATATTTTAGTCTAAAAAAAGTTTGCCCCTCATGTCGTACTTTTACAAGTAGAGTATAGATTACTCTAGCCGCCAAGTTGATGAATTGCAGGCTATTAATCTCTTCTCTTAAGAGATTTTGATTTTGATTTTATTCTTCAATCTATCCTCCTTCTTTAAGGAGCTCTAGAACAGCTACCCCATCTTTTAATGCTTTGAACTTGATTTTAACCGAGTTTAGTTCTGCTCTTAGTTCTTGCAGGTTAGGTTCTCTAGCTTCTTAGTATTTTTGACCCTATCCTCTATTTATTTAAGGTCATGGGCTGTAGACCTTTCTGCTAGCCCCTTTTCTACCCCTATACTTGCAGTATAACTAGAGGCATCGGATTTATCCTTATACATTTTAATATACACTTCTAGCGGCTCCTTTTCCTTGGGATCTTTAATTTTATCTATAAGATCTAGTATAAGGTCTTCTTCTTTAGTTAGAACTAGCAAACCATTTTCAGCGCATAGCAATTTTTAATAATCACAATTTCCATCGCAATCAGATTCTCCCTTTAAGGAGGGTTGCCCTTCAGATTCATCTTCTGAGATGTAATCTATCTTCCATCTTACTATCTGTCTCGTTTAAGAACAGCCTTTTCAAGGAATCTTTTAACTCTTCATCACAAGTTAGGGCTTGAATTTGCTGCTTCATTTTGCACTTATTAGCATAGTGTCCTACCTTTCCACATTTGTAACAGACTATCCTTTTAGTTCCTTTCTTCCACTCCTCTTTCTTTAAGGTTTTAGCCTCCTCATTCTTTAGAAATTTTGATTTTTTCAACCTAAAATAAGGCCTCTTTTTCTCCTTCTCTGATTTCTTCTTATAAGAAGAACATATGGGTTGGTATCCTTATTTTTTACAGAAATTTCCCAGCATTTTCTTTCCGGTCATTTTTCCTATTGATAGTTTTGTTTGAGATGAATACAGGTAAGTTTTTGAGTAAGAGAATATGAATTCCAGCTTGTTAGCAAATTTTTAAACTCTTGTGATGAATTTAAGTTGTAGTTTAGGGTGAAAATCAGTTGATTTAGGCCTTATTGTTCAAAGTTATTGTAAAGTTTATTTAATTATTAAAATTCTTTAATTTATTAAAATCCTCCTTAGTGAGAGAAATTAATTTAGTAAAATATATCCAAGTCAACATAAAACTGGCAGCATTAAGGTACATCTGGATGGCAAAAGAAATCACAAGGTTCAGTTGTCAATATCTAAAACCATAGGGTAATTTTATGAACTTTACCCTTACAAAAATTACTCCATTCATATCATAAAAATGGAATTGCTTTCCTTTTTCAGCTGTCTAAAGTTATAACCCCTTTTACTTTTTGAGAATAATTTTTAAAGATTTCTGATACAACACTAATTAATGTGTGTTAGATGGTCCCCCAGGGGACATCCCAAAGTTGGTCCCAATGTATGAGGAAGTCTTAAGTGAGCTTCTTACCCTATACATATATAAAGTGTGCTGGATGGTTCAAAATTGATCCGCATCAATAGGGATAAATTTGTAATTTAACCAAATATAAAAAATTATACTTCGATATTAGACTTGGCAGTACCAAAATGAGCCAGAAGTTACCCATTGATTGATACACTAAGCAGTGGCCTATCAACAATTACGAACTTCCTAACTTAGTCGCATACCTCTATTTAATGTGCTAGGTTATCACAAATTATGATCTACCATTTCTTATTTTTCTAATATGCCTCTATTTAATCTAGGGGTATATTAACTAAATATGCAAGTAAAAACTTAATAGTTTCAATTTGTGGGAGTAGTATGTTTTGATGATTTTTAATTTTTTTTTTTACTTTAAGAACCTAAGGTGATTAATATGGGACGTGATCAAGTACTTATCCGTACATACCACTGCATTGAAACGTTAACTTTTTGTCCAACAGTCTCTGTAGTTCATGCGTATGGAAGAACCACTCAATCAATATAGTAAATGTTTTAAGTTTACCTTAGCTTTTATTATAAATAATATAAGTTTATGTTGCCTTCTGTCTTCTCCTATTGATAGCTGCATGCGTCGCATGGCTTCCTCTTCTTATATTTGTGAGTGGATGCCTATTAAGTAACACCTGCTTAATGTATGCATTAAATGAAATACATGGCTTCTTCTGTTGCAACTTGCAAGTTCAGCAAAAGTGATAAGGATTTTTTTCACCAGAATTAACTATCCAGTATTTAATTAATGAGAATCAGATGTCATACCTTCATTTAAATAACCTTGCATTTGCAGAAAACAAACACTGTTCTAGTATTCAAAATCTCATACTTGTAGTCAAAAATTGCATGTTCAGCGTATCACCATTTTGTGTATGTAATGGCACATCTCTACCAGAGATACTACACATGATATCCTTGGTTTACAGTGGACAATCTCTGTTGAATTAGATTTACGATAGATCTGTAAGTGATAGTCCTCGTGGTTGTGGGATGTGATGATTTGTTCCCGTGCGTAACTAGTCCTGAAATCACTTTAGCTTGTGATGGATTTTGTGTTGTGAAGCATCAGTTTTCAGTTGCAAGGATCTCTAGCAGAAAAAAAAAATTGATGTTTCAGTAGATGATGCCTCTTATTTTGACAGATTATAGAGCAATCTGATATACGATTGGGTGACGAGAAGATGGATGAACTGCTAGAGCTGGTTGGGCAAGTATTTCCACCTCCAGCTGAACCAGCAAATGAAGGTATGGAAGTAACTGAGGAAGAACAAAATGATGATTCTAATACAGCACCAGACGGGGGAATACAAATTGAGGGAAGTTAAGGCTAAAATATTCATTTTTTCTTTTTTCTATAAAAAAATTGTACATCTGTTGTTTGTCGACTGATAATTTCTGCCATTAATTTGTCCAAATTTTATGCTTATGATTGTCCATGTACATTAAAATACAATTTGGATTTTGTGTTCAATTTGCTTGGACAACATATTTTTTAAGCAGTTCAACATGATGATATGTGCATGTCATTATATCAGTTTGATTTAAGTAAATAATTTCAAAATTAATTTATTGTTCCGAAAAAATACAGCAAATTCTTCCAATTGGCTCTAAGAAAATGATAAAAAATTATAGAAAAAAATTTATGCAATTTGATATAAGTAAATATTCATTAATATAACTTTGTGGCTAATTCTTCAGAAAAAAGAAATTAGGGCAAATTTTAGATACAAGATTACAAATCCACATGAGCCTAATTAATAAATATAAATTAAAAGATTTAGAAATTAGAATCGGAGCACATGAAAGGTAATTATACCCATAATCATAATTTGTTTAATCAAATCCATTAGATGGTCCCAACTTCTATATATCCATTATTTTTATTTTTTAAATTAAAATTGAATTACGTGAGACTAATTGAATTTAAGAAAAAAAAAAAAGAGGTGAGAAGGTAATAAAGCAATGAAGTATACTAACGAATTATGATCATGAAGAACTAAAGATTTGGCCATATTTTGGTTTTAGCCTTTGAGGAGTTGACGCAGTGAATCTATGGGGACCAATTGCAGAAAGCATGTTGGCAATTTTCAAAAAGCAATGACATGCCTTTCTCCATTCTGCTTTTCTGCACGCCATCCTGTAACAAACAAAACAAAATCATTTTAACCTATTTCTTCATCCCTAAATTCTACTTTAAATATCGATTTTAAAATTTATTTTTAATTCTACTCTAAAAATATCACTTCACTTTCCAGTTTACCCTTATTCTATGTTTTTAAATTTTTTTTAACATATATTACGTTAATATTTGATAAATCACGTTAATAATCATTTTATTTTAGCATTAATTGCGTCCTGTTCAATCAATAAATATTTAAAAATATAACAAAATGTGATGTTTCATTCATTTCAGTTTAAGTATTCATTTCGTAATTTTGCGCATTCATTTTATTTTTGATTCGGTAAAACACACCTTAATCAATTTTACAGATATATTCATTACATAATTTTTAATTCAACAACGAGGATAAAATAGAAAAAATAGCTATTAAATTCCCAGGGACAGAATGATAAAGCTATGCCTCATATACCTAAGAAGTTGTTGACGAGTTGTAGCAATCATAGGTAACTGCAGTAATTGCAGGAAAAGCATGCTTGCTTGTCTCCCCTACTCCAAGCACTCTCATTTGTCCTCAATCATGTTTCTCATATCATCATCTCACATGGCACTCGAAAATATCCCAAAAATTTAAATAAATAAAGCAAATTGATCGATATATAAACGTGTAATCTTCATAACCAAACTCACATTGTTACAAAAATACACATAATAATGGAAGTCAAGAGGGCAGAGAATGAGATTGCAACAATTGGAAAAGAGCACGAAGATGAACTTGTGCATAAAATTTTCATAGCAGCAATTACAACTCTTGCAATGGCATGTCTAAAGCGGATTTTAGTCATGTTCTTCGTGGAGCAATGGCGGCCAAAAGTTTTCCTCATCCTCAACCTTATTCTTTTAGCCATTTTTGTTACTTCAATCCGCTCCGATTCGAGTGGAGATCAAGAAATGAATGATAATGCCAAGCCGATTAAGAAGCAGGAAAAGAAGAGAAGAGAAGAATGCGATTTGTCTACTCAAGATAAAGAAAGCAAACAATGTTACAAATTGGGGAAAAGGACAGCAAGGGATGCACAAGGAATAGGGCAAAAACACTACAAAGTTGAAAGTGAGGCTCATAGCTTGTCCAAGGAGGAATTGAATGAAAGAGTGGAAGCTTTCATTGCAATGTTTAGGCAGCATTTGGTTGCTGATGCGAGAAGAGGTAAAAATCAGTTCCATTCAAGGTCCAAGCGAGTTGAACTGTTCAATTTACACAAGGGGTCCAAGTTTACCAATTCAAGTGCAAGAGTAAACTCCAGTGTGGCGTATAGGCACAGTTTCTGAATTTAATTGCAATTCTTGGATAATTTAATGAGCAATTTTGTAATTTTCAAGTTTAATTATGCTATTCTTTTGTGACTTTCTTCCACAAGGATTTAAATAGAAGTACCATTCAGCCATAATTCATTTGCTTTTTAATTTTTTTTTTTGAACTTTGAATTAAACATTATTTTAGCCATGTGGGTTCATTTTAGAGATTGTATTTGGGCATTCCGAACCTATGCGCCGGGGACTATTTTAGCTTCATTTATTTGGGGAATATATTTTTTAACTTTACGAAAGGGAGCATACTTTTTATAAGGGTATACCTAATTATAACTTTTCAAAATTTTTAATTTTTAAAGAAAGTTTTAATATATTCAATTAAATTTTTTAAAATATTTTAAAAATTTAGAGGTGTTCAACTAAAATTTTTAATTTTTTTAAAATTTATAAAAGTTTTAAAGCATTCGATTACAATTTTTTAAAAGTTTAAAAGTTTATATATATTTAATTCTGACTTTATTTTTTAAGCTAGTTTATTTGATTCAATTTTTTAAAAATTCAATCAATTCAATTCATTTTTCATTAAAAAAGTGTATAATTTATAAAAATAATTATTTTTATAATTCGCATAGCATAAAAATCATAAAATAAAGAGTTGATAAATGTTGAAGAATTTGGTTAATTCACACATATGATCACACACAAATATAGAAAAAAAAAATTAACACTAATCTCCATTTTTTTTCCAATTTGAGTTGCACATTGCGAGCTAATCAAGTTGGGTCATAATCCAGAACCATCAAAATTTAAGACACAAAATAAAAATAAATGATTTATAAATATCACTTTATGAATTATAAACGAGTCAGATTAAATGAATCATTGACAAATTAGGTTGAATTTGATTCACTTTATATAAATTAAACAGATTGAATGTTGCCACTAATTTCACTATGTAATTATAGCTTAATCATTTGACAAAGTGTAACGCAAATTTTATGCTACCGAATATCATTTGAAAGAACGTTGTTAAATAGAACATTATTAAAATCTTGATCTAAATAATACAACTCTAATTAAACTAATTTTTGGGTTGAATGTTAGTCTCCAACTTTTAATCACATTGAGATGATAATTTTAATATAATTGACAAAATACAATGCTGTCTCAAAGTAAAATGTACACAAAACATGCTATAAAAATTAAACTATTATAAATGTCTTCTTACAT